>CAUYRT010058734.1:0-13093 GCA_963574885.1 Lepilemur ruficaudatus | reverse complement strand
GATCCTTCTGCCTCAGCCTCCCGAGTAGCTAGGACTACAGGCATGCGCCACCATGCCCGGCTAATTTTTTCTATATATTTTTAGTTGGCCAATTAATTTCTTTCTATTTTTAGTAGAGACGAGGTCTCACTGTTGCTCAGGCTGGTTTCGAACTCCTGAGCTCAAACGATTCACCTGCCTCGGCCTCCCAGAGTGCTAGGATTACAGGAGTGAGCCACCGTGCCTGGCCTGCTGTCTCCATTTTACAGATGAGGAAACTGAGGCTCAAAGGTGCAGTGAGTGGCCCGAGGTTCCAGGCTAGTTAAGTGGTAGAGCTGGGGCTGGAATCTGGGGCAGGACTGGTCTGATGCTAACCCTCCAAGTTCCAATCCTCTACCCTCTTAAAAGGAGGATGGGATACTCCCAGTCAAGACCTTGGTGCCTGCCCTGTAGGAGTAGTTCTGGCCTGGGGTAGGAGGGAGCAGAGCTACAGCATGACAGTCACTGCCAGAGGCACCTTTGCCTTTGTGATCCCATTTCTCCATTAAAAAATGTTTACAATATGTTGGTATAAAGATAAACATGGGGCTGGATGTTAAGGCTCACGCCTGTCATCCTAGCACTCTGGAAGGCTAAGGCAGGAGATCCCTTGAGCTCAGGAGTTTGAGACCAGCATGAGCAAGAGCAGACCAGTCTTTACTAAAAATAGACAAATTAGGGACCCTGTCTCTAATAAAAATAGACAAATTAGCCAGGCATGGTGGCGTGCACTTGTAGTCCCAGCAACTTGGGAGGCTGAGGCAGGAGGATGGCTGGAGCCCAGGAGTTTGAGGCTGCAATGAGCTATGATGACACCACTGCACTTTAGCTGGGGTGACAGCAAGATTATCTCAAAAAAAAAATAATGGGCCGGGTGTGGTAGCTCACGCCTGTAATCCTAGCACTCTGGAAGGCCGAGGTGGGCAGATTGCTCAAGGTTAGGAGCTCGAAACCAGCCTGAGCAAGAGCGAGACCCCGTCTCTACTAAAAATAGAAAGAAATTAATTGGCCAACTAAAAATATATAGAAAAAATTAGCCGGGCATAGTGGCGCATGCCTGTAGTCCCAGCTACTCGGGAGGCTGAGGCAGGAGGGATCGCTTGAGCCCAGGAGTTTGAGATTGCTGGGAGCTACGCCATGGCACTCTGGCCCAGGCAACAGAGTGAGACCCTGTCTCAAAAAAACCCACAAAATGTATTAGGCCGTTTTCTTTCATGTAAAAGTTCATTTTTTTCCTTTTCACCTTAAAAACACATTCATGGGGTTCCTGTAAGTATTGTGGGCCTGCAGCACTGTGTCAAGTGTTAAATTGGTCCCAGGGAAGGGGCAGTGAGGCCTTGATAGAGGACCCCAGCTTGTCTGGACCCCACACCTGTTTGCTTCCACATTCAAGACTCCCCTGACGGCTCACATGGCCTCTGAGCATGAGAGGCTGCTGCCCTCCTAGGCCCCCCAGACCTCGGGTGTATCCCCATTGAAAGGTACTGAGAATCAGGATGGGAGAAAATGCAAGTCACACACCTGGTAAAGGTCTAGGATCTGGAATATATGTATATATTTTAGAGATAGGCTCTCACTGTCACCCAGGCTGGGGTGCAGTGGTGTCGTCATAGCTGACCACAGCCTCAAACTGTTGGCTTCATGCGATGATAAAATAACCACTGTGGAGAGTGGAGAGGAAGTGGAGAAATTGGACCCTGTAAAGTGCAGCCTGCAGCTGCTTTGGAAACAGTTCCTCAGAAAACAGCATGTGACTCAGCAATCCCACTGCTAGGTATACACCCAAGAGAACCGGAAACTTGTCCACACACAAACCTGTACAGAGGTGCTCATGGCGACATCGTTCATCATAGCCAAAAGGTGGAAACCACCCAAATATCTGTGGGCCGATGGCTCAAAAGTGTGGTCTGTCCACACGGTAGAACATTACTCAGGTGTTAGGAGAATGAAGCACTGATGCAAGCTACAATATGGATGCATGTTGAACACGTGCTGAGTAAAAACCCACGGAGACAGTATAGTTGCTAAGGGCTGCAGGGGATGGGGAGTGACTGTAATGGGCGCAGGGTTTCCTTTTCGGAGGATGGAAAGGTTCAGTTAGTGGTGATGGTTGCATTACGACGAACTAAAATCCACTGAGCTATGAATTTTATGGTCTGTGAGTTATATCTCAAAAGTCCAGGGCTGGGCGCAGTGGCTCACGCCTGTAATCCTAGCACTCTGGGAGGCCGAGGCAGGCAGATCGCTCAAGGTCAGGAGTTCGAAACCAGCCTGAGCAAGAGTGAGACCCCGTCTCTACTTAAAAAAATAGAAAGAAATTGGCCGGGCGCGGTTGCTCACGCCTGTAATCCTAGCACTTTGGGAGGCCGAGGCGGGCGGATCGCTCAAGGTCAGGAGTTCAAGACCAGCCTGAGCAAGAGCGAGACCTCGTCTCTACTATAAATAGAAATTAATTGGCCAACTAAAAACATATAGAAAAAATTATCCGGGCACGGTGGCGCATGCCTGTAGTCCCAGCTACTCGGGAGGCTGAGGCAGAAGGATTGCTTGAGCCCAGGAGTTTGAGGTTGCTGTGAGCTAGGCTGACGCCACGGCACTCACTCTAGCCCAGGTAAGAGAGCGAGACTCTGTCTCACAAAAAAAAAAAAAAAAAATTACAGGATGCACAGTTGAATATGAATTTCAAATAAACAACAAATAATTATTTAGTATAAGTAAATTTGAGTTTGAAACAACATGCAATGTTTAGTATAAATAATTTTTCACATATGTACTGTCCATGCAATATTTGGGACATTCTTACATTGAAGAGTTATTTCTACTAAAAATTTATATGCTGTTAATCTAAAATTCAAATTTAACTGGACATCTTTTACTTTTTCTGGCAACTATAAGACTCACTATGATGTATCCACATGTGACACATGAAAGATGAAATGAAAAATTTTTAATTTTTAAAAATTTTAAAAATTAATACACTTGGTAACATGACTGCATGTTTATTTACAATCTATTCAAAGTACCGTTATGAGAAAACTAAAGGGCATGCCGCATCTTCTTTTTAATTTTATTGTGATTTCTCTGTCATTTGATTGCCATTTCATTGCACTGTAACAATCTTGGTGGAATATTTTCCGGATCCACATTCACTCATTCATTCTCTCAACAAAACACTTATTGAGTGCTAGGTGCAAGCATTTCACTTGTGCTATAGGGATTCAAAAATGAATATAAGCCAGACATTATCTTCAAGAAATCTACTGTTCCACAGGAAAAATAAGATGCAAAACTAAAAGTGTAACATAAGGCAGCATTTAAAAAAAAGCTCCATTAAATTAGTATAAATACCTGATAATTCAGAAAGAGGAAGACATCACTTTTGTCTGAAGTCAGGGTTAGGGTGTGACAAGGTTCTATCGGGCCTATTGAAAAAGAAAAAAGTCGTAGTCAGAAATCAGTCCTTAAGATTCAGTCACCTTAGTACTTTAGCTACCTAGTATTTCACAAGAATGGCACATTGGTACATTAATGTTTCTAATGTAATAATTCTTTTTTAAAAAAAATAGAGAATGACTAATGTCCTCAGTGACCGTTTGGTGGGTCTTTGTTGTTTTGCTTGGGTGGTTTTATTTTTAATGTCATGAGTAGTTAGCCTTAAGTACACATTAGTAAGCTTCATCACGTTTCATCATTTTGCCAGGATCAATAAATACCATTTTCATATTTAGGCACTAACTCTGCATTACTTTTTCAGTGCTTCACCTAGAAAAACTTATTTATTTTCTCAGGCCTATTTTTTTTTTTTACCAATATAATGTAAAAAAAATTTATATTGTATGACTCCTGTCTTCCTATTAGGAATAATAATGAATGCAGTGCCTGCAAGAAGCTTCGACCCCCTGGGGGACTCTAAAATACCAAGAGCTGTTCCACATTGCTGCACGCAGCTGCCACACATTCCTCAGATTGGTGGTAGTTATGAGGAGCTGTTGGCCAGACATTTCAACTTGCAGACTTCCCAACTTGCAAAGCTGCTGTTGTTTGCACTTTAGCTACGGGTTTTGAAGTTCTGCCTCTTCTTGCTTATTGGGTTTACACCGTGTGAACCAGGGCTGGAGAGGGAAATTGCTGCTGTTCTCATTATTGTGTGTCTGGGTTTGGGCTCCAGCTGAAGTATTTGGTTTGTTGACTTCAGCACCGGAATTCATTTCTTTCTGCTCCCTCCAATTATTGCTACTTCCTTTTGTTTGTACAGCTCCAAGGGACTCAAAGATATGCCGGAGTGTAATTAATTCTCTCAACATCCTTCCCCAATAAAGAAGATTATTCCATGAATGTCAAGAATAGCCAAGCAATGTTCATCAGTCTTTGTGTTTATCTTTCATTTTAGCCAATCCCTTCAATGTTTTAATACAAAACCAATTACTGAACACTGAGGGTAGAGCTAATCAGTAGGCAGACTAGTCGTTTACTTCTCAACATCATTTCCCTACCACACTCATCTCAGGGGTCAGTGGATTCTCCCCTAGAAGCCTTGGGGAGAAACTTCAGTTATTCCACTTTCTTCCATGTGATGTTTTTCTTTATTATTCATCAAAAATGAGTCATAGTCACACTAGTCTATGGATTCAGTTTCAGCAAACTTTTTTTTTTTTTTGCTTCAGTGTTGTTATGGGTTAAATTGTAAGTGTTGTGCACGAAGGGATTGTCGGTATTTGTCTTCCAATTAACTGATAAAGCCCCTTGGAATTTCACTGTAACATGTGAGAGGCCTTACAGGGAAAGGCATCTTTGGATGTCAAGTTTAATGCGATTGCTCAGTGACAGTTGGGATTACCTTGTGTTCCAGTACGATTCCAACCAAGAAATAGTTGCCACATTTAATTGACAATTTAGTGTTATAATTATGCATTAAATATATTTACTCCAGTCAAGCATTAAAGGAGGTAAATACCAGCTTTTTTCCCTCACAAGAATTAGGGGGAAGCGCACTAGATATTTCATTACCTCTTTCCAGATAGGTTGTCTGTAATATAACTCTGATTGCCTTTTGGGAACGGCATCTTACGTTTCACGTGTGTGATCCGTGTCAGAGCACTGAGGATTGCCACTTGGGATCCATCAGAGCAGGGCTAGCTCCAGGCCCTTTTTCTGCTTAAGACACAGAGCCTGATCTTGATCCTAACAACATCTGTTTGGGATTACCTAGTATGTTTAAATGCCCCTCTTTTGGCCTTCAATCTCTTGCATAATCCTATACAATTCTTATCTCCTAAGGGTGTCACTCTTGCTTAGAATGAGATAGAGTGTCTGTCTGCCTGGCTAGAGGTTTATGCCTGAGAATTGTGAATTCTTCCTTTTAAAAGTTTGGGCTCTGTTTTTTTTTTTTTTTTTTGTCCTTCTTTTTTTTCAGCATTTATACTGAGTGTTAGAGAAAAATACAGGAAGAAGGGAAAGGAATGACACAGGAATTCTTTCTATTGTCTTTCTCTCACCTCTTATTTCTATTTTTAAAATTATATTTTTTCTCCTGGGAAAAGACAAAATGCCTCCTTTGCATGGCTGAATGTGGCTGCACCGAGATCAGGCTGGAGTAAGAAGTGATAGTTTTTGTAGAATGGGTAAAAGTCCCCACAGCATATCAATTTTTCTCTGTACCAAGATAAAAATAAAGTGTCTTTATCTTTGTGAGTGATGGAATAGGGTTGAGGTTCTTACTCAGGGATTCTCATCTCAAAACACTTCCAAGTATCAGGACAGAGGTAGAGTCCCATGATCTGCTGCTGGTGGTACTACTGACACAGCAAATAAAACGAGATGATGACATAAGGACTGTGGAAAATTAAAAACCATTATGATGTAATTATCACTATGATTATTACCAAAAAAAAACCCCCACATTAAGAAAAGATAATGAGATATATAGTGCCTCGAAACAATTCCCAAGGACAAGTCCAAACATTTAAAGAAGCTGATAAATACAGAGATTGAGAGATTGGGAGAAAATCCTCCACATGCATCTTCTCTCCTTCCCTCTGCTGACTGCATCTCCCCACGCCCATACATCCACCCCAGCCATTAATGCTTCCGACCATCCTAGGATTTGCTTTGCTGAAGCTAATCCAACTGTAAATACTGTTGAGGGGTTAACGCCTTGCATAAACCACCATTTATCGACTCAAATTATTTTACAATACTTGGTAAGGAGAACTCTGAGTGGGTTAAGAAGAGGCACACTGGCAGTCTAAATTGAGCTAGGTACTCAGGAGGAAGAGTTACGAGACATTCGCAACCTAAGGTGTTGGGCAGCTCTTCAGAGGCTACTGTGGGGGCATCTGGAGCCATAGGTAAATTCTGAGCTCAGAGTGAAGATTCTGTCATCCAGAATCATCCTTCAGCTAACAACTGGGCCTAATTTCTATACTGTGTCTGGTAAGGTAATTCTATGGTTTTAATCCTGTCCAGCCAATTGTCTGAGGAAAACGTGTGTCGCTGAGACAGAAGGTGTGACTGAAGAAGGTGGGATTGATGAGTGATGAGTGGAACAGGTGAACAAAGGCAGGATGGAAAGAAGAGAGCCACGGGTGGTAAATGAGTTGCGAGGAACACTGAAATAAGTGTCCCTATATTTATAGGTAATCCTGGCACTGGGAATCTCTGAGTATCTCTGGATAAGAATCAACAGGCCAGGGGCAAACTGTGTTACCATTCCTCTCACATTTATGAGACCTCTTAAATGAGTTGGCTGAGATGCAAATCCTTATTTCTGTAAAAAGGTACTGTTAAGAAAATATTGCTGTATGTCATCTGGTGATCTGTTAGAACTGGGAATTAATCAGTGGGAAACAATCACCTCTGAAAGTCTTCACTGCTGACTAAATAAATGTAAGATAAAATTAGTACGAATGGGTAACAAGAAATGATTTCCATATTTTACTGACAAGTAATATTAGGAATCATTATCCTAATGGTTTATGAACTTCCTGTATTATCAAATGACATTCTCAAGTAATATTATGATCAGGAGCAGAATTTTTCATCCCTGCATGACATAAGTAGGGAGGCTCAGTAATGTTTCAAGCATACATATACATGCGCGCGTGTGTGTGTGTGTGTGTGTGTGTGTGTATATATATATATAGAGAGAGAGAGAGAGGTTCACCCCCAAAGAGAATAATTCTTTGTTAGAACAGAGGAAAGAGAAATTTAACCTTATTATTGATAAACTGTATATATTCAGAAGGCCATAGAAAGCCATAGTCATCACTGTAAATTCTTTTCTCTTTCCAGTTAGTTTCTGTAAGGTGAAAAATTTGTCTTTATGCCTTAAAACCTGTCTGCAGCTCATACTCTGAATGCTAGAAGGGTAGGAAGCTGGAAAGAGCGAGAGTGAAATGCTTTGTCCTTCATCCCGAATCATCCTTCCGGTAACAACTGGGCCTGATTCCTATGTTGTGGGTGTTAAGGTCACTGAATGGTTTAGATCCTGTCCCTTCCCTCCCACTGTCAGGATGACTTCTGACTATGTCTCTTGGTGGGTAGGGGGTACCTGGATCTTGTGAGTGGGACCTCAGGCTCCTCCAGAGTTTTTCCACCCAGGGCCAAAAGAAAGCTCAGTGAAAGAGGTGAGTCACAATGACTAGTTGGCTGGCAAGAGCTCAGCTAGAGATCAGTGGTCCCTGATGAGAAGGCAACACCAGTCCAGATGGTTTTCAAGGAAAAAGTTCTGGTCCCCCCAGTCCCAAGGAGCTGTGCAAGAGTGTGTTCCCCTAAGCCATGAGCCTGCAAAGAGGTGACCCTTGGCAGCTGAGGAGACCTGGGGGCAGTGAAGCTTCCTCTTGTGTCTGCGAAGTGACAACTTGCAGGTCCACACCTCTCACAGTTTAGCATGTGGCCATAATCTGAGAACTGCAGCGTCTGGACCCAAAGTCAAAGTAAAAAAAAAGAAAGAAAGAAAAAAAAAAACAGCTAGAGAGAAAATGCACTAGGATATGATCCCCAAATAATAAGAGAACCCAAAGAGATTCAATGAGAGCACATAAAATATCTCTGAATCTTAGCAATTATGCTTTATGAATTTAAAAATTCAGTAAAGAAATAGAAAAAAGTCATTGATATAAAGGAATAGAATAATTCAATCAATAAGCTCAATTTATATAAATATAAACTTACAATATCCATCAGAGACTATGTATTTTTATGTATCAATGAAATAGTTACAAAAAATGATCAGATACTGGTCTACGAAGGAAAATTTTAACTGATTTTTCATAACAGAAATTTTTTTCCCCTGGCACTGATCTGATCAAAAAAGAGTTTGGAAATTGATCATTTTAAAATTACTAAAAACGTAGTCACTTCTGGAAATTAATAAACACTCTCACAATTAACACTTAGAATAATTGAGAAAGACTCTACACAAGAGAAAAGAGCATTATGGAGGCAGCATTAAGCTGGACCTTTCTCTTAACTGGCTGTGAAAGCAGCAGATGACACGTGGAGGCCAGAAAGGCTCAGAAGGTGAGGATGCTTCCCAGGTGAAGCAGGCTTTACGCTAGTTACCCTAGGAAACAAAAACGGAACCGCACAAGGCCTCCAAGCCTGTGGGAATCTGTTTCTTTGAGAGCATCAGACACATGGGTGTGTGTGTGCATATACATATATGTGTGTGTGTTTTTTTATGTTAACTTTTATTTTTTATATGTTCTCACCTACGATTTAGTATTAGCCATATAGCAATATAAACTATGTGGAAAAAATTTTTAAATACATATACACACACACACACTCTGTAGAAACTTTGGCATGCCTTAGTGGTACTTTTGTAAGTCAAGCTGTTTGAAGCCCGACTACAGACAAAGCACCAAAGGGAGAGAATTGTTCTAAATTTGGGGGGGGGTCCATTTGACTGTGAGGATGAGAGAAACCCCCTTGGTAATGGTGAAGGAGTGTGATTGAACAGCCAGGCCTCCCCCTTGGAAATTTACTTCCTAGACCCCCAAATCTTGGAAGATTTGCATTGTTTGCCTAGGTTTCTGCACGTGTCTAAAGCCAGACAAGAACCTTCATAGCAAGTGCTTTTGATCTGCTCTTAAACTTTTTATTTACTTTGAGTTCTTGAGGTAGCTACTTATTTTCTCCTTTTCCTCTCATTAGCTCCAGCCATCATTTACAATATTGTCTCTGTGGCTAGTTGCTTGCTTTAGGAAAAGCACCGAAACATATGGCCTTTACAGAGATTATTCTTCCATCGTCTCTGCCAAGTCTTCAAATGTAGCCACCTGCCTCCTATCACACAAATTACCTAGGAAAGCACTGTCCTACCTAAATGCATCACCTGAGATTGCAAGCTGGCAACAGCCAGAGCAGTTGAACACCAGAAAGAGCTTCCCTCTACAGTATGTTAAGAAAAATTCTGGATGAATAGGCAAAACTATTCCAAAAGCAAATTTTTTCTTTGTTCTTATAGAGCTCCATGCTGATAAATAAGGCGCATTTCCCTGAGAAATGCAGGGTAATGAAAAGCTAACTGGCATTACGTAGATATTAATAGTTCTTGAATATTCAGACGATAGTGATGTAGAGAATTATAGTCTAAGAGGCTCTGCCATTAAATTCTCGGGTCAGTTTGTATAGATAGGAAAGAAAAATATTTCATTGACATACTATTCAGTGCCTTCTTATTTGGTCAAATTCTTCATTGGCCCCATGATAGTGTGGCAGTGTGGTATTCTAGACAGCACTCAGAGTTGGCTATGATAAAGCCCAAACTGCCAAAAAAACACGAGTGACTTTCCACATGAAAGTTTTCAGGATTATTTGTATTAGCTAAGGTATTAGTTCAGGTTGTTATCAGTTAAGCTGCTGTAACTAACTCCAAAATGTGTAAAGGTTCAACCCCAAAAGACACTTATTTGTTGCTTATGCAAAGTCCACACTGAGTATTTCCTAATCCGTGGGCCACCTCTTTTCCAAGTGATGACCCACAGAAACCTGCTCGTCTTCCGGATTGTGGCATGGCTCTGCCATGGTTAACACAGAGCTTCCAAGGTTGTTTGGGGCATGATCCCTTTTCCAGCCAATTAAGAGGAAGCCAAAAGCACATCTCTTGAGGGAGGCAGCTGTGGGCTGGGCTGGGCAGTGGCACACTGTACTCAAGCTCCCGATTCATTTTGCGGAAGTCATTCTCATGGCCACATGAAGGAGGCAGAAAAATGCAGTCCAGCTATGTGCTCAGGCAGAAAAAGAAATGGATTTTCTTTTCTGGAAAATGGAGCAGGCTGTCTCATCATAGTCATCCAAACTCATTTTTAATGACCATTTTCTACAGAATGGGGAATGAATATCCTTTAAAATATTCTATGCCATCCACCATGAACTTGAAATGCATTCTGTAGGTAATACTGCCACATGTAAATTACCACTAAAGCAGCTATATTCTATATCTAGTTATCTATTCTTATCCATGTATATTTTCTAATCAAGTATCCTCCCCATGTGGCTTTGTCTTTTCCCCATCTGCCTAAAGATTTGATTTTATTCTTTGAATGCTGCATAGTTCATCTCCAAAAGTGCACTAAATGTGGTTCAGTCAGCACAGCTAACTGGGAAGTGGGATAAGCTCCCTGAAATTTCTCCCTTAGCTAAGGGCTTTGTGTCACCAAATGTTCCAGAGCCTCTACTTGGCAAACTGAAATTGCTGCTGCCCTTGCCTGAACCCAGGATAAGGTGAGAGGTCAGATAACTGCCTCTTTATCCCCATGCAATCTATATGCTGACTCCAAAACCTTGCCTAAGCAAAAGCAAAAACAGGGAAAGATTCAGTGAGTGTCAGTCCAGCTGCCACTGTGCACCACTTGATGTTTGTGGAGAATGACATGCTCCCGAGAAAACCCCCTTTGGCAGTGCAGCGGAATTTCACATCCACCCTAAAATCACTAGCTGAGCTATTTGCACTCTGCCACAAAAGTTTCCATCAGCAGAAAGGACAGCTGGGAGTTTGTATACTACAATGCCACTTTGGGCAGTGTTTGCTAAGAATCACAGAATAGGAGACTCTCAAGCTTTCCTGGCAGTTTCTATAAAGATCTTAATGACGCATATCATTTAAAAAAGAAAATTGAATTCAGAAAGCGAAAGCTTAGATGCCAAGGTGATAGACAAATAATAGAAATATTTAGATAGTTTGGGTGCAGAAATGATGTTTCCAGGGCACAGTCTGCTATGCATGCAGACACTACAAGGGTCACTACCACAGTATGTGTGGCCTTGACAATCTCTGTCATCATCTGCCAGTTGAGACATGAGGGTTAATTGTCATTGCTCAAGCACTTCCGAGCCTGGGCCGGGTAGGTCTCAAGAAATCAGCCACTGAAACTTGCTGCACAGGAATGGTATGAAATCCTACAAGACCTTGCTCACTTTGTGTGTTTGCAGTTTACTGAGCCTCTCCTCTCTCTGATTATCTGTGCTAATCCTGCCTTCCAAGATTTTCCCTGTGATTTGAGGCTATTCACCCCGCCTTGCCCCATGGGTCCCTCTTGCTCCTTCATTTTTTCATGTATCCCAGGGCTAGGCTATCACCACAGGGCACTCATTTCTAGGCCCATCTTCCCTCCCTATTTTTTTTTTTTACAAATCCAAACAACAATCCTACCACCTGATAAAAACTATCATGACCAGCTTTTATTACCCTATATCTGATAATTTAAATATTTCCTTATGTCTTCTCTCTCTTCTTCCACTTCAAAACATACCTGTCTTCTTTACCATTTCCTAAGACCCAACCTCTACTGTCAGTCAGGAGGTAGTTAAATAACTTGACAATGAAATTTCATAATGTGTCTAGTTTGGTTATAGATAAAAGTAACTGATGTCCTAAGGAATGAGCCTGTACAAAATAGAGATGTTCTGAAGATAGTGCTTTAACACAGCAGGTGACTGTAGCAGTAGGGACATCTGGCACCGTGGCAGGCTTGAGGGGGAGATATTTTGGGAAAGATAGGGTTTCTAGTGTCCTTTAAATAACATAATAAAACGAGTCTCTTCTTTGCTTACATCTAGAGCCACAATTGTCTTACAATTCTTCTAAAAAACCCATAAAGAATTGTCAGACAGAGCCACTGTTATATTTATAGATTGTTTCAAATAAATGGACACTATATTCAGCTGTATTTTCTATTGAAGGCATTAATATAAGTACAAAAGGTTGAAATGACACTGTTTAATTTATTCCTTTGCATGATTAAGAAATGCATTTGTACTACTGTGTATCATGTTCCCAAGTCATTGGAACAATCTGGAATAATCAGTAGATTAAGACAGTAGTGGATCGATTAAAGTTAACAACGTAAGGGAGAAAAATCTGAGTGTAGAGATGAAAATAGCAATAATCATCTCTGCATAAATAAGCAATTGAGCAGTAAGAGTGATAGCTCTACAGAAATTGACAGAATAGTCGATACAAGTCAATACAAGTCAATAGAAAAACTGAAAGCAGGGACAGCAGTAAAGAATAGTCACACACAAAGGCTTGACAAAATGCTAGCTAACAACAGGGAGACTCATTGATCACAAGTACAGAGGCCCATTTGCGGTCAACTCCAATAATCAGTATGCCTCACAATGAAAACTGATATACATAATAATAACTGTAAGTTACTGAAAGATCCGGAATGCCTCTGAATCACTAAAAACTTGATTGTGCTCAGTATAATTTTGGGGATAAATGTATTTATTTCTGAATAAAGAGACTTAAAACAACTTTATTTTGCATGGAGCTATTTCACTAAGGATCAGAAAATTTCAGAGCTAGAAATGTTGTGTTGCAGTACCAAAGTAGAGTTGTTAATTCAATAAAAAACACCAAACCAGGGCCGGGTGCAGTGGCTCACACCTGTAATCCTAGCACTCTGGGAGGCCGAGGCGGGCAGATCGCTCAAGGTCAGGAGTTCGAAACCAGCCTGAGCAAGAGCGAGACCCCGTCTCTACTATAAATAGAAAGAAATTAATTGGCCAACTAAAAATATATAGAAAAAATTAGCCGGGCATGGTGGCGCATGCCTGTAGTCCCAGC
>CAUYRT010058728.1:0-29048 GCA_963574885.1 Lepilemur ruficaudatus | reverse complement strand
GGGCATGGTGGCACATGCCTGTAGTCCCAGCTACTCGGGAGGCTGAGGCAGAAGGATCGCTTGAGCCCAGGAGTTTGAGGTTGCTGTGAGCTAGGCTGATGCCACGGCACTCTACAGCCCGGGCAACAGAGTGAGACTCTGTATAAAAAAAAAAAAAAAAAAAAAATTGTAACAACATCATAGACTTATTGTCAACCTTAAATGAGTTATTGTGAGTGAAAATTATCAATACATTGTCACATGTGACAAAAATGTTCATTTTGTTAAAAGAACCTTTCCTTTTTTTGTTTTTTGGAATACTTAAAGTCCAAGATAGTAATTTTAATGCATACATCAAGATAATCAGGAAAAACTATCCCACTGAAAACAGCACTGATTAAAATATAAAAATCACCTTCATAAAAGGTACACAATATTAGGAATTACTAGGTCAAAATGGAAAGGAAAATGCAAACCTATAGGTAAATAAATAGGAAAGTGGCTTTTGCCCAGAGGGTATTTGCAAATTGTGGCACATTTCAATTTTCATTTTGATGGCCAGCCAGGGCAAGGTCGACAGAAATCCAAATTGAGAAACTACAGTGGTGAGGATTCTAGTAGGACAAACTTCTCGAAATAATCTGAAACACAAACCAGCTACATTCTCAAAGTAAAAGGGAACCCAAAGTCATCAGCCTTCATGCTGGTGTGTACTTATAGTTCACACTGCAGAGGTGGTCCAACAAATCTCAGACTTTGAACTTGGTTTAAGATGACTTTGACTAGGTAATGTCCCAGGTACCTGGGAATAATTATACGCAAGTCTTCTTTGGAGGAAGTTACATTTTTGCTGGAGCTCCAGTACCATGGACCGCACACATTCCAAGGGAAGCACAGGAGGAAACAAGGGAACCAGAAGAAACAACAAAGAAACAGATTGCAAAGTCTTCAAGTATTGGAATCATCAGAAAAGGACTAAGAAACAATAGTGCTTACTATAATTAAATAATGAAAAGTTTAAAATATCTGCGGAAAAAGAAACTATAAATACTGTCATCATACATTTGAAAAAGGGTTAGAGTCTTGAGAAATGAAAAATGCGATAACTAGAAGCAAAGGGCCTACCTCCTAACAGCATCACGATGGGGATTAGGATTTCAACATAGGAATTTGGGGGGTGGGGACACAAACACTCAGCTCATAGCAAATATCTACTGGAAAAATATTACAAGTCAAAAGACTGTGCTATGTACACTCTGTTTATTTACCTTTTTATGTGGGTAATAACAATATAATGTACTCACAAAACATTGCCTTTCCCACATCCATTACAATATTTATATAAGGCTCAATTATATAAATACATATTAATGATGCATAATATATAATTGCAAATTAATAGTAGATACCATTTATAAGGTGTTTCTATATGACTTGCACTATATTGGGCTTTTAAAAATACATGATTCCATTTAATTACAACAGAGAGGTTATCTTTAATCCCATTTAAAGATAAGAAAATTTAGGCTGAACACCATGCTTCTAGTCAGTAAAAGAGCTAGAATTAAAGTTCCAGTCTATCTGACTTCAAAGTACATCTGCATAATCATTCATTATGCCCTCTAATTTTATTTTTTTAATGTATTCCTTTCATGCTTGAAAAAACTACAGGTACCACACACCTGGAAAGGGGTTTAAAAACTGCTTCAATAACAGTTATAAGACATATTTATTAAGCAGTGAGCTATTTCTGCACATTACTCTAATGTTTCAAGAATAATAATTTATACTGAATTATTTGATCAATTGATTTCAATTAAGCAGTCAATTTGCACTCATTGGTTAAAATAAATTTATGTTTAATTTGATTTTGTAAATAGAAATAACTGCTTCACCATTTTTCTTGTTAGAAAGATCATAAATACTACCATCCTTGATCTATTGGCATTTATTTTTAAATTTTTAAAAAGTTGTTTGCGCTTGTTAATTTGAAAATCTTGGGACAGACTGTGACTACCATTCTGGTCCTTGTGCTTTATGACCTGCCATCATTACTGACAACTTCAAAGCCTTTACCATTTCCAGTGTAGGCCCAAGAACAGAGAGCTGTCTATAAGGTGCATTAGTCCCGAGAAATTGAATCTGTGGGGATTCCTTCCTTTCTTTGCCTCCTATTTGTGTAATGAAATGAAAAATTTCATACATTTGAGAAATGAGACAAGTTGAAAAAAGCACTCCTACAGTTAGTCCCCATTTAAAAACAAAAGTATTCATGAAATTAATATAGAAGTCAAGGATTTGGATCTCTGAGCACACTTCTCCAAGTAAAATAAATTGTCAATTTATGTCAAGCTCCCTACAGCAGCCCTCAACCTACATGTACTCAGTGCTGCTGAATTTAGAGACATAAAGTTCTCAGTACCATGTTGGGGTGGGGACGGGGGTGCCTGTTTGGATTTGAAACAGCTCCCAGGCATGATTGGAACCATGAAGACTCCTGATTCTTGGCAACTGAGGGATCAGCTCTGGAAAGAACCAGGCAGGCAAGCAGAAGGTGGTTTGAAGAGCTCTGGTCACATTGTTTGAAGGGTAGTAGAAGGTCTGAAACAGAAGTAAGTCAATTATGAAGTTCAACACCATTTAACTTCCATCTCTACAGAAGGATGCCCTTGGTCTGACATGCTGTCAGACCTCAAGAAGATATTAAATGCCACAAAGGGGACACGCATTAAGAGATAATTCTGATGGGCAGTTGCCTCAAAGGTGGTGAGAGGCTCTTTTACTGAGATGGATCAGTTCCCCACCTTTGTCAAGCTTCTTGTGCATAAGGTCAAGGACCTCACTGAGTCAGCTTTCTTTGCTTTCTAGATTTCAGATCCTGAGGGGAGAGTGGGCTGAATGGAGCTGGGGTTGACATCATCCTGTTGAGAGAAGAGAGAAATGGGTGAGGGGAAGGAGCATCTGGCTAGAGCTGTCCCTGTTCCTGGCATGACTCCCTCCTCACTTTCTGAACTTGCAGAGGGCCCTCCCAGACGAATCTCGGCTTTTTGTCCTCTAACCCTTCTCTCTCTTCAGCAACAACATTCAGACATGATCACACACTGTGAACCAGAGTGCTTGCATGAATGAAAAAACATTGCTTCGCAGTATTCATTCATTCCTTAGTTCTTCCTCAACAGACACTTAATGATCACTGGGATGGTTCATCCTATGAGATAGACAGACAACCAAACTGGCTTTCCAACATTTAAGAAGTTTACATATTCATTTCAATAATAAGACACGTGTCAAAATAATTATAATTTCAGTTAAATGTGGTGAGTATCTCCCCACAAATAAGAAGATAAAAAATCACTTCACACACACACGGCAGATCTTATTAATATGAATTAAGGTTAAGCGAATCTTCAGAATCTGTGTCTCTTATTTTAAAACATTAGTGCATTGATTTATTTCCGTAAACTTTTCCTATTTCTAAAGATTATTGATTCTGTTTTTGACCGCATGTGTAAATTATTTTATTATACTGGAATATAATCTTTTGGTGTCTGAAAACTGAATGCCATTTAAAGGATCTAAATATTCTCTTTATGTCTTCTCTCTCATAATGAGGTTCAGCTCACCCTTACCTTTTTATTTACATCTCTTTGTTAAGAAAACAAAATAAAATAACAATTTAGTATGTGTGTTGTTTCTGTGAGGTTAACAAAAGTGTGAGTCTTTCTTAAACGTTCCCTCTCTTGTTCATCTTATGTTCTTTTCTACTCTTAGCAAATATAATTTCTTTTGTTGACATGGGCTATTTTCTTAGGTCTTAGCACAGTCTTGGCTTTGGGGTATTTTGACCACATTGCTGCAGACCTAGCTGCTCTGTTTAATGCATTCCTTTCACACTTAACAGTTTAGTAATCTTAGTCATCTTGCTGAGGCAATTCTCCCTCCTTTTGTACATGTTCTTTTAAATGCCAACCTCAGAAAACTCTGTGTGTGGTCAAATTGTTCTCTTTTCTTTTTCTCTTCTATGAAATAATCAAAATTTTTGTCAGACAATCCCATCATTGATTTGTACCAAATTTTATTTGTGTTTACATAATTAGAAAATGAATATAGATTTACTGTCAAATTGTTTTTCAACAATACAGAAGTTTAGAAAATGAAAAAATAACTTCACCCTGTGCCTATAACAATCCCAAGTCCATACCCAGAGGTAGTTATCATTCCTGCTTTGGTGTTTCAATATCTCTTTCTACTGATATTGGCATTTAAAAATGGCAGAAAGTATCTTATCTGAGTTCTAGTCACGTGAACTATCTACAACTTTATAGTCTGACTTTTGAGCATCAGTTTATACACCATGTCATAATAATTGAAAGAATTATAGTGCATGGTGCTATTGTGCTAAATATAGGGCATGATGCTTGGTAACAGTACTGCAACTGGCCATTGTGTGTTGCCATGGAATCCTTGTTCTCTGTGATACAGCCAGAGGATGTGGAACCTAAGGGGGTTACACTGATGTTACAGTATTACTGCCGGAATGGCATAGGTTGTCCAGGATTATCACTCATGCATATGTTTTGACAGCTCAAGCTGATTTTAAACCAATGAACTGTTCAAGTATTAGATATCATTCAATATATGTATTATACATTTAAATTTTTTTTTATTATAGGGCACTATGAATTTGATATATCTAAATGTTGGAAATTACATTAAACTAAAACATGGCAAATCTTGAGTATTATGGATAAATGATGCATATGTTTGTTTGGGGGGCTTTTTAAAAGCAAATACATTTATTATGGGATTGTTTTCATGTCAATACATACAGAGTTCTGCATCACAGTATTTAACAGCCGCATAGTATTACACAGTTTGTATATACACAGTTTGTATATACACAGTATATACACAGTTTGTATATCACTTGTGATTCTAACAGGAAACATGTAGGCAGGGTTAAGGGAACCAGTAAGGCATGTGAAACACCGGGTACTAGCAACAGAACAAAGCAATTACCACCTCTAGGCCTGAGGAAACAGGGAGAGAATGTTCTTTGTTACTGTGGGAGACTTGCCCAGACCTACCCAGTGGGAAGTCTGGCCATAGGTAGTGGGATCCAGCCACTACCAACCACAGGATGGCAGAGAAGTAGCAGAGGAGAAACACCAGAATACCCTCTCACTCTCCAATCCTGTTCGTGCATCCGTGGGCTAATCCAAACAGAAAGGCAGAGGGTGAGGAGCCCCAGGTCAGCCTGCCAGGACTCAGAGCAGGGCAGAGAACGAATATAGAGGGGCAGTCACAGAATAAGAAACATTGCATGCGTATAAGGGTCATTCTAAAAATTTTTACTGACTACTTGCTGTATGCCAGGCCCAGTGGATATAACAGTGAATCAAGCAGACAAATGTATTGCTTTCAAAGAGCTTGCAATTCTAGGGTGAGGGGAGAACAAACTAACATTTATGTAGTTCTTAACAGGTGCCAACATTGTTTTAATTGCTTTCCATATAGTGCCTCATTAAATAAATCAATAGCGCAAACTTTTTAACCATCTTTTAATGCTAGAACATTATATATTGTACCCCATGTTTTTCTTTTTTCTTTTTCTTTTTTGGGATTTATCCACAATGCCAAAATGGATTTTCTTGAGTATCCTTCTTTGTGCACACACATAATTCTAGACTTGAAACTACTGAGTCAAAAGAAAGGCATTCTTTAAAGTTAAGAGATTCAGTCAGCTAATTCTCCAAAAAACTGCCTCCCCAATTCACATGCTCACCAAACCTGCAATCAGGTTTCCCCAGACCCTTGCAATTACTCACGATTATCTCATTTTTTCCCCAATCATCCAAGCAGGACATGGCACACCATTGTTTTGATATGTTTTCCTCTAATTACCTGTGAGATTGAGCAGGTCCTTTTATATTCATTCACAATTAATATTTTTACTTATGACTTGCCTGTCATATTGTTTTCTCAGCTGTTTATTGGGTTGCCTGTCTGTTCTTCAATTAACATTTTTAAAATATACTATGGTTAGGAATCTTTTATATGGTATATTTTTTCTATTACCTATTTATTCATCTAGAGACAAGATATGTCATGTTTTTGATTTTATGTTTTTAAAAATATTTTCTTCCAATCTAGTGCTTGTCTTTTTACTTTAAGATAGCTCTCATTTTACAGGACATTTTAATATTCATAGTTCTTAATTGTTTCTTTTATGGCCTCTGGGCTTATAGCAAGTTAGGAGGCCATTTTCTATCCCAGGGGGATCAAAATAGCCTCTTTTTTTTTTCCTATCAATTCTGTGAACAACTTCTAGATGTAGATATTGAACTTACATAGAATTCTTTTTGTATATGATAAGAGCTATAATTATAACATTAATTTTTCCCGCCTAGGTATCCAGTTGTTACCCACATTTACTGAATGGAAAGTCTTTTCTTCATATTCCCCACTCATTATTTGAAATACTGCTTTTATTATACACTAAAAGACATTATTCTTATTGTATATATTTAAGTTACACAACATGATGTTTTTATATACATACACATAGTGAAATGACTACTACAATGAAGTAAATTAACATATCTATCACCTTACCTTCTGTGTGTGTGGGGTGGGAGGTGAGAGCACCTAAACTCTACCCTCTGAAAATTTTCACTATATAATACACTATTATTGACTATAGTCCTCATGCTGTACTTAGATCTCTAGGATTATTCATCTTTATATAACTGTAACTTTGTGTCCTTTGACCTACATTTCCCCATCCCACCTCACCCCCGGTAAGCACCATTCTACTCTCTGTTTCTATATATTCTATTTTTTTTTTAATTCTGCATATAAGTGAGATTATGCCATATTTTTCTTTCAGTGTCTGGCTTATTTCATTTAGCATAATGTTCCCGAAGATTCATCCATGCTGTCGTAAATGTCAGGACCTCCATCTTTTTAAGGCTGAATAATATTGATTACATATATATACACAACCACGTTTGTGAAGATCCATTCATCTGTCAACAGACACTTAAGTTGATTCCATGTCTTAGCCATTATAAATAATGCTACAATATACATGGAAGTGCAGATATCTCTTCAACACACTGATTTCATTTCCTTTGGATATACACTCAGTGCTGGATCATATGGTGGTTCTATTTTTAATTTTTGAGGAAAAATAGAACTCCATGTCATTTTCCATAATGGCTGTACCAGTTTACATTCCCAAAAATGCTGTACAAGGTTTCCCTTTCCCCCACACTCTCACCAACCCTTATCTCTTGCTTTTATTGATAATAACCACCCTAACAGGTATGAAATGATACCTAATCATGGTTTTGATTTGCATTTCCCTGATGATTAGTGATGTTGAGCACTTTTTTTACAAACTTGTTGCTCATTTGTATGCCTTCTTTGGAAAAAAAATGTCTATTTAGGCACTTTGACCATTTTGGTTTTTTTGTTTTTTGCTAATGAGTACTGTGAGTTTCTTATATATTTTAGATACTAATCCCTTATCAGATATATAACCCAAAATACTATGAATATTTCTTCCCAATCTGTAGGCTGGCTGCGTTTTCATTTTGTTGTTTCCTTTACTGTGAAAAGCTTTTTATTAATAGTTTGATGTGGGCTCACTTGTTTATTTTTGCTTTTGTTGCCTGAGCTTTTGGTATGATATCCAAAAAATCATTCCCAAGGCCTTCTGTTTTCTTCTATGTGTTTTATAGTTTCAAGTCTTACTAAAGGAAACTTTTTAATGGTAAATACTATTTACAGTCCTAGAGTAAATACTTGATTATGTTATGATAGTCTTTTAATACAGTAAAGGATTTAATGTGCTGATTTAAAAATCATATTTATGTTCACATATGACATTGAGCTATTATTAGGATTTTATGATAGTCTGTATTACTGTTGTTATAGTTGTGTTGTGATGAATAAGGGAGATTTTATCTTCATTCTTTACTTTGAAACAGCTTGAACAAAAGACGTTATTAAACAACTCTTAAGTTCCTTACATGACAATTTGAACTCAGAATATAAGCAGATGTCATTTAAAGCAATACTTCAAATATTTTTTAATTTTTAGTTTTTTTAGTTTATGGGGGTATTTTACTTGGTTTTCAGTCATTTTTGTCACTTGCATTGTCTATAAAATTGTTATTTTATTTAGATTTTCAGATATTAATATATTGGTATAAATTTGCACATAGTATTATCTTCTTATTTTTACGTCCTTACCATCTATAATTATATCCTGTTTCTTTTTTCTAATGTTGATTATTAGTGAATTCATTTTTCCCATTAATCAGACTTGCTAGCATTTTATATTTCATTCATGCATATTTTCCAAAAGATCCACCTGTTAGCTTTTTATTGCTGTTTTTCTCTGTATCATGAAGCCTGGATTTACCATTGTTTATCTCTCTATGTTCTTGGAATTATTTTGTAACATCTCAAATTAAAGGCTTGATCTATTTTTTTTTTCATTTTCTAGTAAATGAACTTTAAAGCATAATTGTTTCTCTGAGAACCAACTTGGAGAGAGAGAAAATAAGAGAATAAATATTTTTTCAAATACTTCCCATCTCTGCTTACAGACTATGATGACATTAAAATGCAAGTTTGGTCTGAAACTCAGAACACTAGAAGCTACCTCTCAGGGGGAAGTGACAAATGTACAATGAAGAGTTTTCAAAGGAGATATTTGTGAATCATTAGACAACTCTTAAGTCCCTCCTTTACACCTAGGACATTAAAGGGTCGAGAGTTGCATTTGGAGAAATTGTTGCAGAGCATTTCTCTAGCTTGAACTCTGCTGGGTCACAACCACTCACTCTCTCCCACAAGAAAGAAGAGTGAGGAGTGTGCTAGCCCCCACCCCACATCACTGGAAAGGAGATCTAGCGTGATGTCTTGAAGTTAAACCTGTGTGCCCTACGGTTAGAGGAACAGTGGAGTCAACTGGGGTCTGAGTCTAGAATGAAGCCAAAGCACAGCATACCGGCTGCAGTGGCCCCTGTGGCCGCAGACTCATGACCTAAGGTTTAGTAGGAGACTGTTCCTCCAAAGTTTGTTGGGAAAAAGACTTAAAATTGCCATGGACCAGATCTTTATAGGGAGACAGCATTACCTCTCCCCCAATCCCTCCATCCACCTGCCCCAGCTAATCAGAAGACCCAATTAGTTAGCAGGAGAGAAGGAACAACAACAACAAAAAAAACTAGGGGAAGAAAGAGAGGAAGCCAACCAGCCTCCCTTCCTTAGACGTTTGCCCACAGCAGGACCTACCAGGGAAAGGAGGAGATGCCTGAAATCAAGATTAGAGTTTTTGATGATGACAGAGGACAGGACATTTTAATGGCCGAATTGAGACTCTGATACATCACTATAAACAGGAATTACTCATTTATGGTGAATCATGAGGTTACCCAGTATACCAGAGCAGAGAAAAGCGGAAGAAATAACCTCACCGAACAATTGTAAAAGGACATTGAGAAGCAAAAATAGTGTGGCTTTATGACTGTATCCCATGAGTCATGTTTGTTCACATAGTGGTTATATCAGCTTGATCTGATGATTTCTGGAATAAGTGTGAACATCTCTCATTACGGTTGTCTTTACTAGTCCTTACATGTTGCATTAGCCTTGCTTTGCATATTTTAAAGTGATACAGCTGGGAGAATAAAGGATCCTGACTGTTTTATAAGTTCCTAGTAAAATGGACCTTGTGTTGTAATTAAATAAGTCTCTTTATTCAAATAAATAATCTTCACATAGAATTATATTTTTTCTTTTACTGACATTGTCACACCCATTTTCCAAAATAAATTTTGCTTTAAAAATAAATTTTATTCCGTCCTACATTTTTAAACTTTGTATCATTTTGTTTGGGATATGTCTCTTGAAAATAGCATTTAAGTAATGTCTGAGTTGTCTATTTGCTCTTATTCTGGTTTTCTCTGTTTAACTTTTATATTCAATCCAATGCTATCTGTCTCATAGAAAAATTTAAGCCTTTATATTTATTTTGATTACTTTGATATATTTTAAAATTGTTTGGTATAATGAAACTTAAACATGATAAATTATTTTAGGTTCTTTATTTACCAGATAATCTTGTTACCTAATTTGTTCTAGGCTTAAGCATTTAGTCAGGTTCTCTATTCCAAGTGGTAGATGTATGACTCAAAATAATATAAGAAAAAATGTGTATGTGTGTTTCTGTGTAGGCTGAAGCAAGAAAAGCATCATTTTCTTAGGCCTCTTCTCTGTGTAGCTCTTCCTTGAATAATGATGGCTTTAGGCTCATATTCTTATAACTCTTAATCTTAAGGGGGACATTAAGAATCCTTTCCATCTCTTCCTCAGTAAGACAAATTTGCAGGAAAGGATTCCGATGTACCCAGTTTTGATTGTGTTAGACCAATAATTGTCGCTTGGGAGTTGGGTCACCATGACTGGAAAAAGAGGCTGTGTTAGTGGAAGGACAAGAAAGGAATTGTAATGCAAAGAAAGACATCACATTTCCAGTAGGCCTCAATGATTCTGGGTCAATCTAATTTTCTCTACTAGTTTAGACATTTTAAAATCTGTATTTATTACCTAGTGACTTCTATGACAATTTAATACATATTTGAGTTGATTTTTCTACTTACATCTTGACTTTTTTCTGTATCTGTATCCAATTCCAATTGCAACAGAAACATTAGCATGTTTTTACATCCCCTCGTTCATCGCCACATTGATATCACCTGAGATATAAAAGGGTCAGTTTGTTTTCAATTTTATATGTTATATATTAACAATTATTTGTTTTAACTATGCTCTTCCTGTCCCATTAAGTCTCAATAATAGTAATTTTGTCTGGATTTACCTTGCTATTGAAAATTATCAACCCAACATGTAGTATTGAGCTTCATTAATATGGCTAGTAACAGAAATTGCTTATGGTGAATTTCCAGTGAGGTTGTTAGTAGAAAATCTACTCATGGCAGATATCTGTTTGCATAGTAAACATGTACCTAAAAACTCTGGGGCATATTAAGTCTATGAATAAACAAATTATATTTTAAGTTCTGTATCAGAATATCTAATTCATAAAGCTCTATTGACAGCATAGCTTAAAAGCTCAGGGAAGCCACGGGGTTTGCATGAGACGTGCAATGAGGGGAGAAAGGGTGACCTAGAGACTCCGCCTCCTAAACCACATATCATAATTATATCCCCTTTGCTGTAAATCCACGAGTACATTGCTTGTAAGATATTGAAAAAAAAAAATAGCTGAAAGTAATTGTTACTCCCCCCACCCCATCAATTCTAAGATAACTGGTAGAGATTGTGCTTAGGATTTATTTTCTACATTTTCACTCCAAAGGTTTTCCGTTTCAGCTAACCTGCCTCTCATATGCATCTCATGTCGCTGTTATCCTGTGTAATTAACTCTTGTACCCAGGGCATGGAGGAGAAAAGAAATAAACAGATTTGAGTTACCCCTGTGAAGCAGAAAGAGCACACAGTCGTGATACCAAGTTCTAAATAGAGTAGGAATTCCTGAAGTGTCTAGAAGGCCCACTTCTTTGGAGGCCCTTACCACCTGTCCATCCATTCTCACAGCTGCTGACCCTGGAAGCAGGTGTCTCTTTAAGGATGGGAATTGTGCAGGCTGGCGACCACTATCCAGAGATCCTGCAGTTTGAAAAGCCCTCTCCAAGAGCACATTAGTAATCTGGATCAGGTCTGCATCAGCTATGCCAACCTCATTACTGCCAGGAAGGAAGCAGCTTCTCAAATGAAAGGAAGATAAATAAGCTTCTTTGTCATACCAATTCCAGGCAAAAATAGCTGAAATGTTATTTAATAGGAAGCAAATTGCCATGGAGGTTCTGAGCTTGTCATTGTAAGGAATCTGTGTCTAGGTGTGTAAGTCTCCAAAAAGAACATAAGATACAACATACTGTGTATGGAGCAATTTCAATGGCTCCATTTTATGGAATAATACTTCATTTTACTTTCAATATTTAACTATAGCTTAAATTTGATGGAAATTCTTATTTCAATTATTTGAATATTCTTCTACACATAGCCACTTAAATAGGATGAGAACATCTCCGGAGTTGATAAGACCCAGAAAGGATTTCTGTTGAAAAGGTCATTCTCTTTCAGCAAGCACCAAATAGCAATAGATATTATCATATGTAGGCATAATTAGGACAAGGGAAACACCAATTTCATGATCATGAAATTCCAGTGACTTTCCTCCATCTATTTATTCTGAGTTTTCACTTTTTTCTTTGAAGTTAAAGTAACTCCTGTGTTTGCTATTTCATGCCTTGCATTTGAACTTCAGTTCTTGCTGCAGTTGTTTTGTATTGGGAAACCATGACTTTAGTGATGCTTGAAAATATCTTGAGTGGTTGTTTGCTCCTGGACTTTTCCTGATGTCTGAGAATGTCTGTTTGGATGATTTGGCTGGCAACCTTAAAAAGTGATATGGGCCATTCTTACTGAGGCCATGAGACCTGACAGACAATGTACAGGAACTCAGCTACTAGTAAGAACTCAAATGATTAAAGTAATGTATTCTCTGCTTTCTACTACCTTCTCCTTCTGAAAGTGATATTGATGGACACTTGTACCCTCTCATTCCTGCTGCAGGGCTCAGCCAGACTCAATCTATTTCACATATATCCAGAAGGTGAGCTGTGATACAAATGACTGAACTAGCAAATCTATCTTATACCATGGCCCTTGTTTGATCTTATAATAGCTTCCTATTAAGGGCCTTTCTTCTTGGCTAGGTTATAAGCCCTCAGAGGTCGGGGGCTCTGTCCTACTCATTTCTAAGCTGCTGGATACCACATAGTGGGCCAATGAAACTTGTTGAATTCAACAATTCACTAACCCATGGTGGATGTTATAAAGGCAGGTTGGATGGCACCTTGAAATACTTCTTACTCTATTATTGACCTTTTCATTAGTGGATTCATTGATTGTAAAGTAATGAGCATGCTATTTGGAGTCGGCTACATTTGCACTTAAATTCCAATACTATCATTTATCTTTGGTGTGATTGAAACTTCTTGAGATTCAGTTTCCTTGTCTTTCAGATGGGATAATAGTGGCTCTTTTATAAGATTTTTATAAGGATTAAAATAAGTAACATAAAACTGTTAGACATTACATTTCTCATATATATGAATTTCCTCATCCTAACAATAAAAATGAAATTATTTCCATCTTTAGCATGACTATATTCATGAAAAATTTTTGAATTTTGTTAATGATTTGGATCTTAGAAGTACTTCAACTATAGAGCTCTAAAGGAAACTTAGACATTGTGAAATGTAGTGGTGTTCAAACTTAAAGCAAAATCTTTTTAGGTGATTCAAAACTAAAATATAAATTGGTATATTCTGGTTGAAGCAAAGGTAGAGATGGTTGCACTCTCTCTATCTCCCCCTCTTATCTCATTCAATGAAGATCAACCGGGAAAATCCTTGAATTTCTAAGACTCCTCAAAACACATTTTTGAAATCCAATGGATGGTCCAGCTCCCTCATTTCATAGATGGAAAAAGCGGAAACCAGAGTCATTATAGTACCACTTCAAGGTCACATAACTCATTTATATCAGGGCTGTGTCAAGAACAAGATTTCTTGATTGCCAGTGCGGTGCTTTTTCCATTCACCACAGGGCCACTTGGATCCAGCATGAAAAGGACAATTGGTCCCACATCGATCTTTTCAGCCCCAACACATCCAGAGAACAAGAATGATAACAATATCTAATTTTTGCAGAGCTTACTGTATGTCAAATACTACACTATGTATTTTAGAATCACAGGTTGATGCAAACATTCCAACAACTCAATGATTTGAATACTATTATTATTCCAATTTAACAATGAAGAAATTAAGTGTTAAAGTCAAGTAACTTGCTTAAAGTTACCCAGCAAGTAACTCTCATAGTCTGTGCTAGACTCTAATCTTCCCAACACCAAAGTCCATACTGGAGCATCAACAATGATTTAAGCCATTAAAGGAATAGATACAATATTCAATATTCAGAAATTTCAAGGCTAAACAAAGATACCACCTGACTTCATTCAGGAAAAAGCATTCATCCACATAAAAGTTTTCTACTGCACACATTTAAAAGTATCTGTTAATTATTTTACTCTTCTTTAGTAAGTTATATTAATAAAAAGCCACTGGGGCCAGGCGCAGTGGCTCATGCCTATAATCCTAGCACTCTGGGAGGCCAAGATGGGAGGATCGTTTGAGCTCAGGACTTCGAGGCTAGCTGAGCAAGAGGGAGACCCCATCTCTACTAAAAAAAATAGAAAGAAATTAACTAAAAATATATATAGAAAAAATTAGCCAGGCATGGTGGTGCATGCCTGTAGTCCCAGCTACTCTGGAGGCTGAGGCAGGAGAATTGCTTGAGCCCAGGAATTTGAGGTTGCTGTGAGCTAGGCTTATACCATGGACTTTAGCCCAGGCAACAGAGTGAGACTTTGTCTCAAAAAAAAAAAAAAAAAAGCCACTGATAATCATTACTTTTAAAACTGGGCTTGCATTTCTCAAGCACATTTAAATTTTACAAGTCTTTATTTCCTAAGAAGAAGCTAAATTTAGTCAATGTTTTTCTATGAAAAGAATCTTTGATCCATGGTAATACACTAATATTAAACATTTTTATTTTATGTTTATTTGCTTGTTTGTTTTTAGAGACAGGGTCTCATTTTGTTGCCCAGGCTGGAGTGCAATGGTGCAACCATAGCTCACTCTAACTTCGAAATCCTGGGCTCAAGCAATCCTGTTAGGTTCAGCCTCCTAAGTAGCTAGGACTACAGGTGCATGCTACCACACTTGGATATTTTTAAAAATTTTTTGTAGAGATAAGGTCTTGCTATGTTGCCCAGGCTAGTCTTGAACTCCTGGCCTCAAGTGAGCCTCTTTCCTCTGCCACCCAAAGGGTAAACTTTAAATAACAAAGCAGCATAATCATGACTTAACTAGTTGTCATAAATTTATCTAGATTTACCCTGCAAAAAAATCATTTTCATAGGAAATAAAATTATGGATATTTTTGGTTTTTGGTATCAATTTTTGTTCATGTAACTCCAAAATTGTCGGTTGTAAAAGTCAAATATCTAATCAATGAAATCTGTTTATATTAATTATTTTAGTGTATTCATTCATTTTTACTTTTCTAATGCAATATATATTTATCCTAGTTTTATATTGACTATATACTTTAATGTTTAGAAATTCTTATGGTTCCCTTATATTTAAATTCCCCTGAGTAGCATGCAAGGCCCACCACAATATGGCCCAAACTGTCTTCAGATCCACCTCTCAACTTCCTTCCACTTTTGCCCTCTTCTCCAAGCACAATGAATGTCAAGACAACTCCATGTACTGTGTCCTCTTACGTGCCTATGCTTTTGCAGAGCTGCCATATTCAATCTCTATACTCCTTTCTCTATCTGCTAAACTCTTTCTTCTTCAAGAATTAATTGAAATGTCACTTTCTGCACCCTCATAATTAGTTCCTTATTCCTTTGCACTGTACCATATTCTGTTCATAACATCATCATAAAATTTAGGTTATCTTATAATTGATTTGTCTATCTATCTATCTATCTATCTATCTATCTATCTATCTATCTATAACAGGCTTCCAGAGAGAAGAGACCACTCCCCATTCATCTTTGATTCCCCAAAGACTTGCACAGTACTAACAAAAACATTCTAAATATTTCTAAAGATTTTTTTCTTTTTTAAGCCTGTGAAGTGTGACCTAGATATTTTAATTCCCATTTTTCAGGTGATAATATGAGATTAGTTTCCAAAATCACTGAGTAAATCAAAGCCATACCTGGCATTAGATAACAGACATCCTGAAAACAGATGCAGGGCCTTTCCCACTCTACCAAGGAATTTCAATCGTGCTGTATGTGTCATAGAGATTATCTCTATTAAAAAATAACTATGGAATAAGTTTTCCTTTTCCACAGAAAGAAGAGATATCCTGTGTCAGACAGGTGTATTTTCTTAGGTATTATACTAGGATGTGTTTGTTAATACTATTACATATTCTTGGTATAAATAGATTTTCTGACATCCATATTAAAAAAAAAACTTTATTGAAGTATGCATGCAAGAAAATGCACGTATATGAAGTATACAATTTGGTAAGTCTTGACACACGTATATCTCTATGAAACTATCAACAAATCAAGATTACAAACAAATCCATAATTCCCCAAAGTTTCCCATGCCTCTATATAATCTACCCTACCCAGCCCCCATCTCCAAGAAACTTGATATTTTTTTTTGTCCCTATAGATTAGTTGCTTTTTCTGAAGTTTCATATAAATAAAATCATATAATATGTACTTTTTGGGGGGTTAGCTTTGTGTTACTCACTATAATTACCTGGGACTCCTCTATTCTGTTGTACATATCAATAATAGTCCCTAAAGTCACTTCTTGCTGCAACCTGCTATGATTTCAAGGAGGAGACATCATATTTATCTATTATCTTAAAATACTACCACCATCAACTCACATTTATCATATTACCCTAACTCTTCCTCATATCCTTAGGCCATCAGTCAGAGTTAGTTCATTGTGTTGGCCTTGAGATATATATTTCCAGATTCAATCATGTTTCTTGCAAAAGAAGATTTGAAAAGCTAGCCCCAAGAATTTAGAGAGGGAAAGTCATTTTATGACTTGGTCAGATCCGTAAGTCTTGTAACCTTCTGTCAATGTTGTTCTTAGTTGATTGTATTACACAGCGTTCAGTGGGAGCTTTGCTGACTTCCTTGTCTTCCAATTGATCTCAATGTATTTTCATTTTCTCTGTAATATAACCCTAACTTTCCTTTCTTCACTTTATCCATCCACTCAGCAGAAAATTCTCCCAAAATACTGCAAATAAGTCCCCTCAAGTGGAATCTTCTCATTGTCACTAGTCATGATTCATATCTTCATTTCCTGGCATTATTTCTTCACAAATTAGTCCCTTGGCTGCACCATAATACGGTCATTCCTTCCTGGAACTTCCTTCTATTTGTCTTTGTCTTTCAGGGAAAGAAAGGATATGATGCTTTGGGTAGAATATATTTCTTTTTTATCTGGAATGCTTTCTCTTTCAGCCTTGTTTTTGCCAACCATTTTTTTCTAAACTCACTTGGAATTTCTTCCTGAATCTTCCGTAATCCATCTGTTTTAAATGCATATCTCCTTTCCACGCGCTCCCAGAGCATGTCATTTACACCACTGTAACACATTTAGCCCCATTAATTTTGTGGTAAGGTGAAGTATGCATAAGGCTATTTTCCTGCCGCTTGCAAGCTCTCAAATGGCAGCTTTGAATCTTTGAAAATACCTTGCACCCATGAGGTGGTTAATAAATATTATTCTCCCTTCTCCAAATGATGCAAAAGCTTCTGTGTTGAGCTTCCCATCATCCTTACTCATGAACCAGTAGGTCATCCTTCTTTTCCTCCCATTTTTTTTTTCAAATGATAGATGATTAATATGTGAAGGTGAGAAAAACGAGTAACAAAGTTGTAAAAGGTAATTGCATCTAGGATTTAAAATGGGAGGAGAGGTTGTCAGATTTAATAAAGATTCTTTTCTAGCAATTTCTTCCATCCCATCCTTTGAAATCAAGTGAGTAGGAGTAACATTGTGTCTTCTGCTCAATGATACACTACTGTGGTCTACTTTAAATTATCACCCATTATTGACACATCATTTTACAAATCCACCTCTGTACATTCTCCCAAACCTTAGTTCTGCTGGCAGAAAAGATAAAGTGAACTTCCCTCCAAGGCTATGAAATAAAATTTAAAGTTTAATTTCTGTAATAATTAAAAATGCATCTTATAAGTTGGAGTGATTTGCCTAACTGTCTTGAATTTACACTTACAAAAAAGGAACCGCTTGGGCAAGTCATTTCTTCGCCTTTCAGGACTTCAATTCTTCACCAGAAAAAATGAAAAGATTTGAAGTACATAATCTCTAAAGTTTCTTTTTATCACCAAGTCTTCATAAATCTGTGACTCTGCAATAGATGCCTTGCAGGAATTCTGTAAGAATTAATGTTTTTAAAATAATTTAAGACTCAAGGATGAAAGGCTTTATGCCAGTGCCAAAAACTATTTTTATCAAATGAAGCATGCCAGGGAAATCTGTTGTGCCTGGGGAGAGCTGCTGTCAGTGGCATCCCCAGCACTGCCTGTGCCCAGCACAGCCCCAGAAAGGGGAAACGGATAACAAGAATTCTACAAGTGGAGCCATAAATCATGGTGAGTGGAGAGCACACACATTCCGAACTCAAACAAGAAGATCATGATACACGGTGACATGATAGGTGACAACATGCACATGCAAACACTGGTGCTCACAGAGAAGAATTTATGAAAGGATCTTGCCTTGGTGGCCTTACTAAGGCCTGTTCCCATGCCAAGGAAGAGAGAGTTGGTATCCTTGGGCATCTGCCTACACAGTGTGTCGCCGACGACTTCTCTTTGTGCCGAGCCTTTCCTTGCCTCTTTCTGCCCCATCAATGCAAACGTTTTTGATGCCCCCATCTTGGCGACCTATGTAACTGAAATGATTGTCTAATCATTGATCTGGATTTCAAGACTACTTATAAACTAGTAATTTGAGTTTTCTCAGTTTGCCTTAGCATAGTCAACAGACTATCAAACATGACAATTAATACATAGTTTTTCCAGGACTGAATGGCAGGCCTGTGACTCATAACCAATGATTCTTTTACCACAGCTTATTATCTTAATATTCTCTTATCTTAATACCTCTCCATGCTGACTTATGGAGGTGTAATGAATCCCCCAGCTGTGTATTGACAGAAAGCTTCAGTGTTTTAGCCTACAAAGTGTGTAATCTAGCTTGGGGCAAGGTCAGTGGTGGAGATGTAGGATACCAACACTGCAAGAGCTGGTATGAATTCCACCACCCCATCTGGGCATAGTGAGGAGCCATGGCCCATAGACTTAGCCCATCAGTGGATTCTTATATTAATTTCTCTCTAGGTTTAATTTTTCAAATATGGAATAGAATTAGGACGGGAGACACATGTACGGAATATGTTAGAGTTAATTGTCCTGTAAGATCTTACCTAGGTCTTTATTTAGTGTGTGTACTATTAACCTGGGAATCTTAGAAAATATAATTTCTGCTTCAATAGGCTTAGGGTGTGGTCCAAGGTTGTGTGCTCAGGTGATGCTGACGCTGCCAGTCTGAAGACCTCATATTAAGTAGCAGTGCTTTATAACAATACTTCTCAAACTTTATACACTTCATAATCACCTTGGAAACTTATAACAACATATATTGCAGGTTCCTACCCCAGAATCATTGTGGAGATTCTGATTCAGAAAGTCTGGAATGGGGCCTGAGAATCTAACAAGCTTCTCAATGATGCTTGACTAACTGATTGGGTATCACCACTCTAAACTACAAACGTGCCTTGCAGAATTTCATTTTTATTGTTGCCTTCACCAGATGTCGAATAATGAAAATAATAGTGCTTTCTGTTTTAGGTTAAGGAGAGTAAGAGTTATGAAAATTTGAAAAGTTTAAAGTAACTAAAATATGCTAAAATATAAAGATTTTTATTTATGTACATTCTCCCTCACCTCGGTTATCCTAAGTTATGATTTTTCCCAGATTTACCTTGCTGATAGAGACCATAGACCCAGGAGATGGTAAGCTTTCCTAATACAGGCACTATCAAAAATAACTTGCTGTAAGATTTTCAAGGAAAATGTAATAGAAACAGTAGTTATGCCATCTACTTGTTTATAAGTGTGTACCTGAAAACTTTGCTGTAAATTAAAGTTGTGAAAAATTGACTATATTTTAAAATACCATGGGAGTATGCTTTCTTAAAGAATGACTGAAAACACTGTTGTGACTTTACTTCTGTCAAGAATGAAGCAATCAACTCAAGACTGAAGTGAGACAATTGATGAATATTGCACATGACTTCTTTTAGTGATCTGAACATTTATGGATTCCAGCTGCCTGCTGATGCTCATTCCACGTTATGATTTATTGTCTGCGTTATTGAGTAGCCAGGCTCACGCAAAGGGGATTCAGCAGTCCTTGGCAGCCTGATTTTCTCATGGAATAGTGATTTTCCCTCTTCTGAGATTTTTTTCCATCCTAGTGTAGGAAAATCAGGCTTTGGAGTCAGGCAGAGCTCAGTTCAAATTCTGCCACAGATATTAGCAGGATGACCTCCATGAGCCTGCTACAAAATGGTACTAAAATATCTGCTTGACAGGATTGCTGTGAGGATTAAAGACAATATAAATTATCTTTTACTTAAGTAAAATTCCCAGTAGATAGCAGCTATTTTCTATGAAGAAGCAATGTTATCATAAGCTTCCCAGGGAGTGACCTTCCCTCCGGACAAACAGCTAATGGTCATGTAAAAATGACAATTGTTAATTGAGAAGGGCTGACAAAAAAGACAGTAGATAGGTAGTGACTATAAGAATTGTATGCATTTCTGAATGTGTATTTACTTAATATTTTTCATAATTAAGTTTGGAATTTCTCACATTAAATATATCACCTACTCTGAACTTTAAACAGCCAATAATAAAATTTTATAATAGTATAGATTCAGAATTAACTAAATCAAAAGTTTATATATTAAAAAGCAATATATACTGAAGTCCATATTCAATAATAAAGGCTGAAATTGGTGAAATGGCTCTGAGAAACTGTAGAAAAGTAGTGATAAACATTAAAAAATACAATCCAGTTGACTCCTCCACCAAAAATAAGATTGCAACTTATGACTTTGAGAATAAGAATTTGAAATGCAACTGGTAAATGCATTGAATGCTGTCACAATGAAAAGGTTTTTCTCAACCTGCTGTTTGAGATATCTACTCTATTTAAAGAGCTGATTAGGGAGATTTGCATTTAAGAACCAGAAAACTCTACAAAATTATATGAGTGTAATTCAATAATGGGGGTTGTGTCAATGAGTGTCAGAAGTAGACCAATAATCTATGTTAGTTTTCAAAATATTCATCACTGGTCTTCAAGCATATCTTGCATGAATGTAATGATTAGTTGTCACTACAGTGACTGTATGATTAAATGCATTAAAATGTGTTCATATATTAGCACTAACTATTAAAAACTGTTAAAATATAAAGTTCTACATGGGTGTAGCTGGTTGTGATTTTCCTTCATCTTATGGAGACAGACTGACAGGGTTTAAACCCATTTGACCATTTAATCTGTGACCATGACTTCCCAGAGTCTCAGAGGTCAACATTATGGAAAACATTAAATAAACAATATTTACAGTATTCTTAAACTGTGTCTATCTTAGAATAAGTGCATTGTAAATTCTTCTGCTATCATTCTTATTAAATATTTAATTGCTATTAGTCTTTTGGGAATTTCTGGCTTTGTCACTACTGATCTCACTCTGTTGTGACATCGGTATACCTCTGTCTCCAACATGGGCAAGCTTGCATCGGAGTGATGATTACCTATGTTTTTTTTCAACAAGAGATTTGGGCAAAGTTTGCTGGGAGAAAAAAAGAGGCAATTTAAAGTTTGTGGAAGATGTATATTTCCACTGCGCTAAACCCACAGTCTTTTAGTCCCTCAAATGCTTAATGATATTCTTGTAGGATATATTAAACTTAGCTGGATTTTTACTGATTTTCAGATCACAGCTTCTCAAAAATCAACCACCATCAGTAACTTACATTCACATTTACACAATCATCTAAATTTAGGAATGTTCGATTCATGCACAACTTTTGTTTGATCTATTCCATGGTCATCTTTCACTCAATCAATTGGTAGTCATCAAACAGAGCCCAAAATGGTCAGTTGGTTTTTATGAAGAAAGGAAGTATTGTAAACTATAGATCAGTTAACCATTTCAAAACTTTTTTCATAAAATAGATTTTCTTAAATAAAATCAACGTATTTGTTGAGCTGCTAAACTCTACTAAGAGAGACAAATTTATTAGTATTTACTGAGAAGATTCACCCTTACAAATAGAGCACACTAAAAGGCTGTCAGTGAAGACCTCTAAAAAATGCAGAGTTTTGTTTTCTGTTTTATCAGATCAATCAAACACTGCGTGTCATACTTGTAAAACTTCTTACAAGAAATGGCAAGGGGTCTGTGATCCTGAGTTCCCTTGTAACCTAGCATGTCCACTCAAAAATTCGTTTTGACTTTTGAAATAAAATATAACTATTTTTGAAATATATTTTGAAATAAAATATAATTATACTCTAAGTTTATTGCATCCAATTGGGCTATATAAAATAACAGTATTCCTACCAAGAAGTTAATTGTTTTATGTCAATATGTTCTGCATATTACATGCTTTATCTGAAATTTTACTGCTTATGGGCTACCATGCAAGAGTTCCACTGAGGATAGAGATACCTAGACATTACAATTGACCCTTGTCTGAGCTGCCTAACTCGTAACTGAAAGCTGAAGGAAATGATAGCTCACATAATAGCAGGCTAATTCTTTTTAGATAGTTATGAATTTTTCATTTGTCTCATCAGCTTCCTCTTTAGAATAAATAAGTAGACAAGATAGATCTGGATTTGAATCCAGGCTCTGCCATCTAGTGGTTGTGAGACCTCAATTAGTACATCTAGAACCCTTTAACAATTAAGACTTTCCCGCCTAAGACTTCGGTGAGGATTAAATAAGACAGTGTATGCAAAGGTCCTGACTCCTAGTAAGGAACCCATGGACGTTAATTATTATAATTAATACCATTAATATTATAATTGCTTATTAATAAATGGCACAGTAGATAACTTGGTCTATCAAAATTGTCATTTTATTGCCTACAAGCATAAATACACTGGCCTGAGTATGTGTCATAAGAGAAAAAAACAACAAGTACTAAGTATAAGACTCTGGGGGTTGGAACTGCCAAAGGTATTGAGTGGATCAGAGGAGGGAAACAGAGAGAGACGGTCACAAAAGGACTGACACCAAATCCTATTTCACAATTTTTTCTAGGCTGTGACTAGCCCTGTCCTGAAACAAATGCTGCATCATATTTCTGTATAGATCAATGCGTAGGAGTAAGATGGAAGGGAGAACCGACGGGTAGGTGATGGGAGCGGAGCTGGCAGCAGACACCTTGGCTCTCCTTTCAGTGTTTTAAATGCTAGGCTGCTCCGTCTCTGCTTAAAGTCTACTTTGGAACAAATAGCTCTTTGGTACTTAGGATATAATTTTGAAAATAAATAGTAAATTAAGACTCAATGGAAAGAGATTCTTCCTAATTTTTCTTCCAGAAAAAGAATAAGAATAACAAAAAGGCCAGGCCAAATTTTAACATTTGTGAGATGATAAAAAAATTGATAGTAATCATAGAGAGTCAAGGTGGAAATGTTTCATTTCTTTCTACATGTGTGATGTTTTTTTATTCACAGATATTCTCACTTTATTAATCTTAAGTTTTTCCTCCACTAAAATAAGAAAATATAAGAGGAAAAATGCAAATGCCACTTTTCATTTACACCGTTCTACTGTCCCCTGCTCACAGCAGATGTAGAATTCGTAGTCCATTTGTAAGTAGCCTTGCTCTGAGAAATACATGGGTGTGTCTTTCCATTTTAACCTGTACAATACCCAATTTCCCACTGAGGTACATCAGAAAAGACAGAATGGGAAACATTTAGTGGTGTAAGTCTATTTGGAAAGTTTGATTTTTTTCTAAAGGATATTCTTCTAGTGCTAAGGTCTGCAAACTTTTGCCCGTAGGCCAAATCCAGACTACTATCTTTTTTTATAAGGATTATGAGCTAAGGATGGTGTTTTCCATTTTAAATTGTTGAAGCAAAATTAAAAGCAAAATAATGACAAGTCATTATTGACATGTCATTATGTGAAAATATGAATGTGAAAATTATATGAAATTCAAATGTTGCATCCATAATTAAAATTTTATTAGCAACAGCCATGCTCATTTGTTTATACATTGTCTATGGCTGCTTTCGTAACTGCTTTGTTGTAACAGCAGAGTTCAGTAGTTGTGACCCGGACCATATTTGCACTCTCGTTGCTTTGCACTGCTGCTTGGCCACTGTAAATCACAGTGACACAGTTATAATCCCACATTCCTGGTGCCATGAATGCTGCTGTACCACATTTTTTTTTATTACTGTTGCAGGTCATGTCAAAACAAGACAAGAATAAAGCAGCCTCTGAATATTGCAATCTTGTGGTACAATGGAGTGTGGATTATTTTACCGTCAAATTAAATGAAAAAATATTTGTTTTTTTCAGCAATGACACTCTAGCTGTGCTAAAAGAATAAAATGTTGACATTACCAGACTCAGCATTCATCCCATTTCTGACTCCTAGAAAAACAACAGTCAGAAAGGTAGAAAATTTTAAATGGAATTGCCTCACCACATCAGAATTTCTCACAAAAATAAAAGCAAAAATGAGGCTGCAACTAAATTTCTCAGCAGCTCACTTATCAGCCAGGCAAGGAAATGTATTTACTGGTCTTAACTTTATGACATCGTGACTGATTGCAGCAACTGAAGAAATGTAGCCACAGAAAGTAAATTAAGACTATCAACTTTTAGCAAGAATAGTTTTTCAAAGACTTGAAATCAATGGGAGCAATATCAATAGTCAGTAAAAACAAAAAAAAATGCAATGGTCATCAGTAGTTTTCCTTGAGTTTGGTGAGACAACAGATGTTACCGTTACTAGTCAATTGTTACTTGTTAGAGAAGTCAATGAGAAGTTCAAAATGACTAGGCAATTAATCTCTATAAATAGTCTTGTGTGAAACAAATACAGGTGAGAATATTTTCAAAAAAGCTGAGAAAAACTAATTCAATGCTACCTGAAGCAGAATCTGCTAAGATGTCTTACAATTGATGGTAGTAAAATATGCTAAGGAGAAAAAGATTTACTTCTTATAAATATCAAAGTGTGTGAAAATGTAAGGTCTTTAAGGCCTATGATTATTCATTGTATTATTCATCAGCAGTACTTTGCAGAAATTACTTGAATCTATCATGGGCTACTGAACCAGTAGTGCCATAGTGCCAACAGTAAATTTCATTCATTCTTGTGGCCTTAGCCATTGGTTGATTTTGAGCTTGGGGTCCACATTAAATTTTTTCCGAATGAGAACTACTCTCAACCATTATTAGCAAACACTGGAAAGTTTTAAAATTAGATTTTGTTGTAGACTTGACAAATATTTCTTAATGAACATTTTAAAAAAAACAAAGAATGTTTATATGTGAAATGTGTATTTCAGTAGTCATTTCAACAAAAAATGATAGTGTTTGAATCACAAGTAATATCAAATATTCTATATGTCTGGTACTGTGGAAAGTTAAAACAATTAACTAGATGGCCATTCTTACACAAATTGGTAGTGAGCTAAACTAAAGTTCTGAGCTAAAATACAGGTATAGAAGCATTTTTCTGACCATGATGAAAGTGCAAAGAAAATTTCCATATTCAAAACCCATTTAGCTGTGCAACTGAGAACTTCCATGTAACCTTCAGTTGAAAGTGATTAATCAGCGATGAGGTCACACGTTAAAAGTCAAATATCAAGAGGAGAATCTAGTAGAATATGTAGATGCCTCCCAAGATATGAATATATTCAATTACATTATATGCTTATAGATTGTTATCAGTACTCATCTGTGTGAAAATACATTTCATAGATGAAATACATTAAGAATGGACATTTGCAATCAATTTTGACGGTACAGAATACTAAATTTAAACTCCCAATACGTGAGGTGTTTTTTTTTTATCATTGCTATAACAAATTGCCACAAACTCAGGCACTTAAAACAACATCCATTTATTATCTAACAGTTTTGTAGGTCAGAAGTCTGAGTACAACATGCTCAACTGAGTGTTCTGCTTAGAGTTGAACAAGGCCAAAATCAAGGTATTAGCAAAGCTCTGTTACTTTCTGGAAGCTCTGGAGACAATTCTACTTCTAAACTCACTCAGATTTTTAATAAATTCAGTTCCTTGTGGTTGTAGACCTGATGCCCTCATTTCCTTGCTGACTGTCCACCAGGGGCCAACCTTTGCTCCTAGAGACTGCAGGCATTCTTTCTCAGGCCTTCCATGTGCTTCCTCCACCTCTGGCAGGTGAAGTCTCTTGTGTTTCTAACATCTCCAACTTTTGTTGCATGTCTCCGACTTCAGCCTGAGGGTTCTCTGCTTTTAAGGACTCTTGTGATTAGATTAGGTCCACCTGAATAAATCAAGCTAATCTCTTGCTTTTAACCTCCATAATCCTAATTATATCTGCAATGTTCCTTTTGCTATATAACGTACTCTAAGGATCCAAGGGTGAGGATGTGAACATATATGGAGGACCATTATACTGTCAAACAAATCCAATTTAGTAAAATGTTGTTACCTCCCAAAATTTCATTATTCTTCTTACAGATCTGCATTACAAAAATTATGCTCTATTATTATTACTGTATTTTAAATTTTCTAACTTAAAAATTTATGGAAATTTGTTTTTTCTCTTGTTATATAAGTACCTGCATAATATCCTCTATTGTGTCTCTTGGTCTAAATAAACATAAAATATCTGACACTTTATAGAAGAAATTTGCCGATCCTTGACTTATTGGAAAAATACTATGGTGCAGACTTTCTGGAAGGGAGTTTAACAATATATTTCCAAAGCTAAAAAACAAAAACAAACAAAAAACTATGCAAATGTGCCAGAAATTATATTACTTTTTTCCCAGGAAATCAAGTATGTGTGTGCTCAAACTTGGTAACAGCTTTTGTCCATTCAGCATCATTTATAAAGGCAGAAATTTGGAGCTAAGCCGAATATGAACCAAAGGGGGAGATGTTTAAAACAATGAGAGTCAATCCATTCTGTGCTCAAATTATATTATAATATATATAAATAAATATTTTTTCATCATTGGTTCCATGCATTTTAATGTTTTAATGATGTAAATATATTGGATTTGGATGTAAATATATGTCTTAAAGAGAACTATAATTAAAAGCTATTTTTATAAAACTAATTGACTTAATTTTGTGAGAACATTAAAGAAGCAGTAAAACAGACTTTGGTCTAAAGTGGTTAATCCTGAAATCGAGTTCGGTAAGCATCGTTTAGCCATGTGGAGAAATTTTTAAAAAGAAAGGACTAAAAAAAAAAAAAAGGACAGGGATTGCCCCTTGAAAGTGGGACTGAGAGTAGGAAAATGTGGAGCAGAGTGTCCTACTTTTCATTATGGGGTTTAGGTACTACCTGATTTTACTTAGATAAAGGTATAAAATATGGAATTATGCATACTTATGTGTATGCATGGTTTATTCTTTTAAAAAAATATATGGTGCAGGCTGTTCTTTTATCAGGAAATTATTGCAGTCCACAAAACAGAAATTCCTGAGGAATTGAGAGTAGAACTAATTACTATTGTTGCTCGCTTTGGCCAAATAGGCCAAAGTTTAAATGAAGGAAACATAGATTAAATGAATTTTTATAAGACCTAAGGCCAATATCTCGTAAGCCACATTTTTCCTTTTGACTCTCATGTTCTAATCTCTTTCCCTCTACATTCATTTCCTGAAGAGAAGACTCCTACACTCTGCTGGCCATAGAAAGCCCTCCCTTCCCACCAAGAAAAAAGAAATCTTTAAGCCAAGGTATTTTTTCTATGGCAAATCTGACACAGACAGCAGAATATTTTTCCTGGATAATGAATAGGCAAAGTAAGAGAAAATCAAGAGATAGATAGTTGTTCTTAACAAAAGAGTACCCAAAGTATGCGAAGAACACAGAAAATTCTTCCACTCAGGAGCTTGAATATCAGAATGCACAGTGGCTTTGAAGTAGGCAGGCCTAATTTCAAACACCAGTAATTTCCAATGCTCTGAACCTCAGGACTAGTATCTGTAATAATGAACAATAATTTCTATGCCATAGGGTTCTTTCGTAATGAATTAAATAATGAATATAAAGTAATTAACCTGACATTTAGCACACAGTAAACATTCAGCATAGCTAAGTTTCTCTGCCAACTATTGTAAAATTCTCTGCCCAAACTGTACTCTTCTTAGTGTCTACAATCACTAAGTTAAATAACTTGGCCAAGGTAACACCACTAGAAGATGACAAAGTATGGATCTGAGGGATTTGAATCCAGATTTGTCTGTGTCCAGAGTCCAAATATTTATCATGCTGTATTGCCATTACCCCTACAACAGAGCAGAAATGTTACTTTCATTGCTTTTATGCTTATGGTTGTTAAGTGAATTCAGGACATATGCTATTGATTTTTAATGTATATATCCACATTTAATCCATCACCAAATTGTATCTATTTTCACATGTAAGTAACTATCTGATCCTTTCATTTTCCATCATCCCTATTCTTATTACACTGATCCAGGCTTCCCTTGTCGTTGGCTCTAACCTTTGCATTAGCCTCCTACAGGGTCACCCGCCCTTCATTCTTGCAGTCTCCAGTTCTTTCTCTACCCTGTAGCACAGCTACACTGTATTTAAACACTTAGTTTGTTCTTGTAACACTTCAGTGACTCCTCACTGCTATAAGGAGGAAGTTCCATTCTTCAACCCCACCCCACCTACAATGTGTTGCTCTGTGAAAGTAGCAACCTCATCCAGCTTTCATAAGAAGGTTTTTCTCCATTTTGATTATTTAGTAAGTCTTTGATGAGTGTGTTAATGCACCTGATTTCCAAGCCTCTTCGTATTCTTGCACCTGCTCATTCCTTTATCTTTTGCTACTCTTGCCCTTGAATTTTTTATAATGACCTTTGTGTAGATCCTGAAAATCAAAAAGAAGAGAAACAGTCATCAGAAATATACAATGCTAAAAACTAGAAAGGTGAGTTCCAAGACCCAGATAATCTGTTAAGACCAAAAACTGATTTATGTGAATAGCTGTACAACTTGATAAATTTACTAATAACCATTTAATTG
>CAUYRT010058725.1:0-27898 GCA_963574885.1 Lepilemur ruficaudatus | reverse complement strand
TCCTGACCTTATCCTCGGAACAATGCAAACTGTAGAGTGCATGCCCCAGCTAAATTAAGCAAAATAAAACATGTTAATCCAACGCCACCCCCGGCCTTCCAACTTTCAAGCCCTGCTAAAACATCTCAACGCAGGAGCTCACACGAAATGCCAAACGTCAGCAGTAATGAAATGGGACAGTGATGTTTTTTGAGCACTTGCTATTTTTTAGCCACTTTGCTTCACATTTTGAAACAACCCCCACGGGGTGGAGATACAGTCAATCAATGTCTGCCTTGTAAAGATAAGAAAGCTAGACGTCAGAGAGGTTCAGTAACCCGCTCTGGGTCATACAACATTTTGAACCATGTCTGTCAACCCCTAATTTTCTGCTTTTTCCACTTGTCTAAGACGAAGTGTGGGTTTGGTCCAGGGGTTCTAACCATCACCATTCCTCCCCAGGGGAAAGGAATTCTACCTGTTGGCTGATTGCAATGTCCTAACATGCACTGATCACATCAACAGGCATCAAAGAGCAAGGAGGAGGAAAGAAGAAAGCTCACAGGGTCATGCTACTTCCATAATTATGGCCAGACACGGACAGCAAGTACAGACACAGCTTTAGGGGAGTCCAGCATGCACAAGACATGAGTTGGCCAAGCCTGACCTTCCCATAAGGGCCCAGGAGTCAGTGGATATGCTGTTGTCAGGGTCCCCCATGGGAGGAATGTGCACTGCCTTGGCCTTGTGTCCTCAGACCCATGGCAGACCTTCCTACCATATCCCTACTCAAACACAACCCTTCTTCTTCAACTCTATGCCCAGGCAGTTCCAGTCTCACCCATATCTGACCTGTGCTCATCTGTGTTCCTTACTGGTTGCTGTGACTCTTCTATTAAGGCCCCCCTAGACTGCTGTTTGTTTGGGATGAGTAAATAGGCCTTGACGTCTGTTCAGCAGATAAGCATTTGTCTGTCTTGGGGTTTCTCCCTAACTATGGTTTTCAAAGGCTGCCGTGGTGGCTGCCATGGGGCACAGGCAGAGAGAACCATATCTGAATCTTCAGGGAGATAATCTTCTGAAGACCACCCGCCCACAACCTCAAAGCACATCAAACTCTTCTGGAACAGGAGGAGCCTCCCATGGGGATTTTATTCCCATCCACGAGCTCTGCCCCTCTTCCTCCCCACTTCTTTATCATCTGCAAAATGAAAACCAATGTCCTAGAGGTTGTTATCTTCCAAAATCAAGCTCCATGGAACACCAGGGACACCTGAAAGGTTCCATAACCAATTATTAGGTTGAGCCATGCAAAACTGCTGCAATTTAACCTTTTTTTAAAAACCCATAAAATGGCAATTTCATAAGGTCCAACCTAATGAGTTTCAGAAATCTTGAACAGTCTCCTCTTGAAAATGCAGAATCCACATCCACATTTTATGAGCTCAAAGAATTCCCTGCAGTAAAGAAACCTGTATCACTTTGTTTTCCAAATGTATTTGACAACATAACCCTTTTATTAGATAATACATGTTAACATCTTGCCGAACCTGTGTTTTGTGTTTTGGGAAATTCTGCCTGGGAGAATTCAAAATAATTAAGAGCTTTCAGAGCTGTTCAAAAATTTATCCTCTCCCATCTCATGATTATATTTGAATAACACAAAATTCATTCATCTATGTAGGCTATCCATTTATTCAATCCACAAAGCACCTCCTCTGTACCAGACATTTGCTTAGAATTGGGGACACGTTGAAACACAAGTGTGACAAAGGAGAGACAAGGCCATCCAAGAGGGAGTGGCCAGCTTGGTTTGAAGGAGTCAGCAAGGGCTCCGTGGGAGAAGTGAGTTTTGACCTGGAGCTTAAAGGAATTTTCCAGGACAGAGGCTGATGGTCAGCTCCCCGTCCCTCCAGGCAACCCCAGCTCACCTGACCACATCCAGTTCCATTCTCAACACCTGCCTCTTGGGACCTCGTGGTCCCTCTGGCCAATGTGAGCATCATCTATTGCTCCCGTTACCTCTACTTGTCTTGTCCTCTCCTGTGTAGCTGTATAAAGCTTTATTTGGTTTATTCGATTTCTTTTGGATCAGGTGCCTGATTTCTTTCAAGCTGGTGTCATTTTGCCACACGATGCTCTGAGGTTAGAGTCCCTCGGGAGGGCCCAGGGTCACTAACCACAGGCCTCTTTCATAGAAACCCTGTCCCCTCCTCCTCGCTTCCCCCCCACAACTCAGCTCACTGGCTCAGGAAGTTCCCTACAGCTGGGGGAGGAGCTGACCTTTTGGGGAGGCGGGAGGCAGCCTGGGGTCTCAGAAAGTCTGGGACTCCCAGGAAGGAGTGTGTTCAGAGTGAGCGGTGTGCTGCTCCGTCCCCTTTGGTTTTTAAATTCTGGGCCATCCTGGCGGTAAAGCTGCGGTGCGCAGAAAAGCAAAGCTCCTCTATGCTCGCCAAGGGCAAAGGGGTGTTTATAGTTTAGAATTCCCCACCCCCAACTCCCGCGTTCACCCAGAGCAGTCACTGAAGTGGACACCCTTGGTGGGTAATTGTAGGATTGGTTCGGGACACTGGTTCCTTAGGGGTATGACAGTTTTCCCCTACAGTTCCAGGCCTTATGTACCCCCCCTTCAATGACCTTCTTCCCCCTAAGATAGCCAGAGGAGCCTCCCCGGCATAGTCAACGAGACAGCCCATGGACAGCTGTGGCTGGACAGAGCGAGGGGCGCGGCAGACAGAAACTCCAGGGCTACTGGAAGCCACGTCGGAGAGACTTGCGTTCGGAGCTCAGGGGCTTGGGTCTGCCCCTACGCCTTGTAGTATACCTGCCATCTGCAGCCCAGCAACAGGAGAAAAATGAGTAATGGTAGGAGTGGGAGTGAGGAGTTTCAGTCCAATGTTCCCGAGAACCAAGCACAGAGAGTCACTTGTCAGCGCAGGGGGATCGGTCTGCGTAGGGGAACCCGCCACCAGCACTCGGAGAACTGTACCCAGGAGGTCAAGGGAGTGGGGCCGGCCAGTGCCAGGCACACTTTCAAGTGAGATCACCAGCAATATTCCCTGGCAGCCACAAACTTTCAAAAGCAGGTCAACCACAAGGTGACTATTGTTTAAGCACGTAATAACATGTTTATCAGTTTTACCTTTGTGTTCTAAGGTGCCCCCAAAGAGAGATTTTTTTCCCCTCATTCAGTAAAGGACTGTGACTCACAACTTGACCCAGCCCTGGTAGCAAGAAAGTGGGAAATTGTTCATCAACCTCAAGAGCCCAGACAGCACTCGAGCTGCCTGGCCGCCTGTCCCGCTTCTCCCAGGGGCCAGCTGGGTGAGTCCATGATCGTCAGGGGTCATCGCAGAGCAGGGATGGGGATGACCACGCTCCAGGAGCACGAGAGCCTATGGTGGAATGTGGGATGTGCGTTTCAGAATAAGGATGATGCCTAGTGGCCTTGGATCATTCATCAGCTAAATGTCTCTGTGAGTCGCTCATTGCCACAGGGGCCTAGTGACTCAGCTCCAGACCGCGGAGGGTGAGAATAACACCTACCACGCAAGGTGGAGGTGAGGATGGAGCGAGATGGTGCATGGAACAGCTTCTGCCAACTACGCAGCACTGTGCAATGCTGGCTGGCACTGCTGTCCCTTGTTGAGCTTCGGTAAAGGGAGAAAGACAACGAGTCTGGAAGGAGCCATAGCCCAAGGGTATATACTTAGCAGTGGAACTGCTGGGTCAACGGGACCTTCCGGATACACAGATCTCAGCATCTCTCCCCTCGGGCTCTCCCTCTCTCCCTTCTGCCCACGTAGTCAACACTCCTCTCTCTCAGATCTCAGTTTTCACGCAGCTGGCTCAGAGAAACCAGAGACCATTTAAGATGCTTGAGAGAGAGCAGTGAGTAACGCAGTCCGTGCTCCTTGGGCGCCTTCTGTCTCATAGGGGAGACAGAGAAAACCCAATGAACAGGGACAGAATTTAATGTCCAGCAGTGCTAACTGCCATGAAGAAAATTAATGCAGCCCTAGAGAATGCTCCGTGGGCAGCTGTTTTCCATGACATGGAGACTTAACAATGGTTAAAATGATAAATTTTATGTTATATATATTTTAACCACAAGAAGAACAGATACACAGTGCAGGGGGAAAAAACCCTGCGTGCCCCCTTTAGAGGTAAAACTTACACCATATCCAAAATTATTGGAAAATTAGAAATAAATCAGTTATTGATTAAACAACAGAGACCTGCTTTATTTCCAAATATTGCCCCCAAACCTCGATCTCTGTGGGATGTGCCACTCTCACCCCATAGAGAATCCTTTTATAGACAGGCTGCCGGTGAAGACGTCAGGCATGTTGGGGACCAGGGTCTGCTCTTAATGACTGCGCGTCCCCTACAGCACCAAGCATGGCTCTCACCATCGATTCACCGCTGAACATACCATGCAGTGGGTTTACCAGGACCTTAGGATGCCTGTTTAGATACACTTCTAGGTTCATTATCTTTCCACTAAACTATAATGACCCCCCCCAACCCAAGTGCCTGAGATCGTGGGCCAGGAGCCAGAAAACCAAAGATGAATTCTCAGATCTGGCCACTAACAAAATGGCGGCAACTGTGGCCGCGGCGGCAGTGGCGCTAGGGAAATCAGAAATGTCATTCTTCCTCTTAGGCTCAATTTTCTTATTTGCCAAAGGGTTGCAACAAATACGTTCAGTGTTTTCCTGGACGCCAGTTCCCCTAGGAAAACAGCTGATTCCTCGCATAATGAGCTGTCTTTCCACCAGCGTCGGTGCTGGGCGCTGGGGCAATGCCCTGCCAGGGATCCATGATGAACCCCGCCTGCCGCTCACTGCCCCCTCTACCCCCAGGGCTTGCTCAGTTTCTTGCCTCCTCCAGAGGCGGCTTCAGCAAACACACCCAGAGCCCTGCCCACTGATGACAGATGAACAGTAGAAACCAAAATGAGGGAAAAATAAAAGCAGAGATAATTGATTCTAAATCTTTAGGGGTTATGGCCTGTCCCTGGGGGAGTCCCACTGACCATCTGCAGTGGCCACGAAAACGCATCCTTCCGATCTCCCGCCGTGGGGGGCGCAGTTCGGACAGCCCCACCACATGCCCCTGTCCCCAACTGCCCCCAGCCAGTGACTAGGCATGGGGGGACCCGTGCTGGCCCATTCTGCTGGCATGCAGGGTTTCTCTTAGAGGACGCTTTTGGGTCAAGGACCTCCCGACTGAGACATTCTCAGAACTGCACCGTGGTCCAAGGCTCTTGCTCCCAGGTCTCCTTCCCCGATCTTCCCTTTCCGTGGGTGCCAGGCCTGCCAACTCCTGCCCCCACCCCTTTGTCCTGCACAGCTTCTCCCCCAAGTAAATCTCGTGCAGGTCTAATCCCTTCTTGGTACCCGCTTCTCAGAGGACCTGGGCTGATACACACCACACCGGCCAAGAGAGCAACACTCCCGGTAAATGCCCTGCAGGGTAACGCATGCATTTGGAACTAGCACTGTGCATTTGGAAGAACAGCAATAAACACCTTAAATTTCTCAGACCGCATCAGTCAACACATGTGTATTAAGCTCCTGCCGACAGCAAACACGTGCACAGCCTGCACGTAGGAGGCAGGTGTTCTTATCCACATTTTGCACATGAGCAAACCGTGAGAGGTTATTATAAGTATATAATTTCGTTATAATTAATCTTCATGATGTTATAAATAACCGGTAACACCATTTAGCACTGCCTACATTCCAGGTACTGTTTTATAATATTTTTCTATGTGTTGCTCATTTTAAAAATCCTTAAACAGATCTGCATTTTAGGCAATGATGAGGAAGCCGGAGCACAGACGTTCGCCGAGAGTCGCTTGGTGCATCGTATGTTATAGGGATTGACCCAGAGGAGGAAATGGGGGTCACAGCACACTTGGCCCTGCAGGCTCACCTTGCAGGAGGAGAGCCCCTAGGCTGAGGATCTCCATGGTCTGACGGATCATTGTAACTGACAGATCATTGTAACGTCTCGTGCAGCCATCTCCGGTTTCACGCCAGGCGCTGTCAACGCGGAGACAGCACAGTGGGTTATAGAGCGCGCCGGCTCAGATTCCTAATAAAACACAACTGCGCTGTAATGTGCCCATCAGCCACGGCCGAGGCCAACCACAATACGGAAATGGGAAAAAATCGATGTGTGATTTACAGAGAGAACGATTTTTATCTTTTAGATGTAAAACAATCAAGGAAAATGTAATGTCTCACATCGTGATAATTTGAAAAATGCAATAAACTAGTCATCAGAAAAAGCAGCGGAGATGGTGTGAAGGGCTTGGAGGGAAGGAGTGGCGGGGCCTCCCCACCACCCCACACTCACTTTCTAGTAGGGAGCGGGACCTTCTTCTACCTCCACCTGCCACGGCCTGCTCCCCCTTCTCTTGTGGAAATAAGAGACGCAGACACCCTTGCTTCTGACCAGGAGCTAACACTTGAGAGGAAAAGCTTTGCCCGAGGCTCTCTCCCTCCTCCCCAGTCCCTTCCAATAACCCTGGACGAGGGAGGGGCTGTCCCGTAATCCTCTGCTGCAGGGCTGATCTCCGGGGGGACAAGCAATGCCCTCCGCCCGGTCAGGGCAGTCTGTGGGGTCCCCATCTTCATGCCACACGCGTTGTTTCCTCTTTACACCTGGGCGCTCTGTTGTATTACCTGCATGTCCAGCCTGTTCAAGGTCTCGGGACTCCCCAGCCCGCCAGTAGCTCCCGGTTTAGCACCCTGGCGTCCACCTGCACCCTTTAGTTGTCCCCATTTTTCACAGGCGTTACCCACTTCTCCTACAGGTCTCTACGCAGCCTGGGGTTGGGAACCAGGGCTCTGCCTGGGGCATCTTCTCTATGCCCCTCGCTCTGGAAGCCACAGAGTGAGTGCTCAAAACCCTCACATAGGATGACTGACCCTGCCCAAGAAAATGCTGTCATCCTGGTGGAGTGAGGAGTGAATAAGGGAAACCACCCCCCACTGGGCAGGCTCGGCCGGGGGGAGAGACAGAATGAGGAGTGAGTACGGAGGAGTGGCAGCTGCCCACGGCCGGTTCACAGGCATCACTACAGACCTTCTGCCCATGGCTCCAGGCACGGCTTCCAGCGGGCATGCGTAGGCATCGACCAAGAAATGAACGAGGGAAAAGAATAGAAGGGATGACCCACAGGATAGCGAACAAGGGACTACGAGAAAGAGAGAAATGCACAGAGATTCTTGGATCCGAAAGAGCTGGTTGGAAAGGCTATGTCTTGACACAATAGAACTGAATTTCACTTCCGGACAGGAATGCTTTTGCCATAGACTGGTTCACCACTTTGAAATGTATCTTCTACAGACAGGGCAGACCACCTTCCTCTAACACACATGCACACGCCCCACACATACATGGGATATCATGGTGTGGTGCCTGCCCACTGCTGTGTGGCCACAAGCACAGGTTGTGGCCTGGCCCCAGGCTGGCCATAGCTCTTGACAACTTCCTTAACCGCTAAAATGGGACCCAAATAATTTGCCCTTTACTAACCTGTAGACTAGAAATAAACGTCCAGGCTTAACCACGGACAAGGAGGAGTGGGGGCTGGGAAACAAAACACCGACCTTCTGACACAGCTTCCGTCCTGGTAGGAGCATCTTGACTCACAGACGGAGCCGGGCCAAGAGGCATCTATATTTCCTCCCACACCAAAGAGCAAGGGATAGCATAACAAAGCCGGAAGTGCATTTTTTTTTTTTTTTTTTTTTGAGATAGAGTCTCACTCTGTTGCCAGGGCTGTAGAGTGCCGTGGCATCAGCCTAGCTCACAGCAACCTCAAACTCCTGGGCTCAAGCAATCCTTCTGCCTCAGCCTCCCAAGTAGCTGGGACTACAGGCATGCGCCACCACGCCCGGCTAATTTTTTACATGTATTTTTAGTTGGCCAATTAATTTCTTTCTATTTATAGTAGAGACGGGGTCTCGCTCTTGCTCAGGCTGGTCTCGAGCTCCTGACCTTGAGCTATCCACCCGCCTCAGCCTCCCAGAGTGCTAGGATTACAGGTGTGAGCCACTGCGCCCGGCCTGAACTATCATTTCATTTTAAACAAAGAACTGTCTGTCCAAATAAGTATATCAGAAAGTAAATAAATGAAAGCCCAACTGGCCTCAACATTCCCCTTCCACTAAACAAAACAACTACCTACTCAGTATTTACTAACTTCCTCAAAATTGCACTAAAGCAGTGATATGCAAAGGAGATGGCTATGTCACAAAGTGGAATTCGGTGACCAACCCGGTTTAAGCACTGAAAGTTTCGTGTCCCAGGAAATCTTCAGTCGTGGGCAAACCAGGACGGTTGGCCATTCTAGGTGAAATACATTTTGATAAGAATTTGCTTCTTCTCATGTTTCATAATCTTAAAAATGAACAAAATATATGTGCTCTCAAGAAGCTTACAATTTTGTAGGAAAAGATGAGACATAAAAATATGGAAAATATCATGAGAAGCACAAAATACTAAGGGAGTTCAGATGGAGTGATCAGGAACAGATTTATGAAGAAGGTGGCAAATCAAAAAAAGTTATAGCATTTCAATAGGAAAGAACATACCAGAGATAAGAAAAGTGAAAGCAAAGGCACAACAGGCAGCATAATGTGGGAACATAATTAGAATATAGCAGAAAGCAGTCTGACTGGATCACAAGGCACAGAGAAATAGGAAAATAAAAATAGCATGAGTCTACAGTAAGATCTCTGAGTACTGGTCAAAAGCTTTGACTCATTTAGTAAACAATACTCAACATTTTGAAGAGAAACATACCAATGTTGAAAAGACTAAAGGTAATTTTAAATTAACAAAAGGAGTTCTAACAGAAGTCTGGATAATATATCTAGGAATGTTAAGCATTTTATTAAAATATGATTAACATGTGGTCTGTTTTTAAAATGCGAGAGTTGGTTTATAACAAATCGTACATTAAATTGGTGAAAACCAAAATTAAGAGGTCAGAAACAGTATACCAACCACATAGAAGAAACTGCAAGAAACTGACATAAGGATAATTTCAGACAATTGGTAACTTCAGTTTTATTCAACAACACTGTATGGATATTAAGTATCTGCTATGTGCAGCCAGTGTAGATACCAGGGGCACACATCTTTGGTTCCCTATTTTTTTTCTTATTTTTTCTTTTTAAATTTTTTTTAAGGGCGGCTGCGGGCTCCCCCCAGAAATCCAGGGCACCCTCATTCCCTATTTTCCATAACAGGATGCTAACTTTGATACTACAGCATCTAATATCTAAAGTATAGTGAGATTACTTTTAGTTATACCATTACCACACAACACGACACTCAGGGTATTTGCCTAAGATCTCACATTTACAGACAGACAAGGCAGATGTATGGGGCAGCCCATGTTCTTTCCTAAAGTGCATAAATAACATATTCAGTTAAGGCTTAAATACCTCATGGCCTGGGACCATGTGTAATGTTCACTGCTGCCTAACCAAAACTTAACACAGTGTCTGGGAATATAGAAGACAATTATTTGTTAAGTGAATCAAAACCAGTTTCTTGCCCTAGAGCAGAGGCTGGCAAACTATAGCTCTTAGGCCAAATCCCATCTACTACCTGTTTCTTGTAAATAAAGTTTTGTAGGAACACAGCCTCACTCATAAAGTTTTATGCTCGTTTGTTTTATATTGTCTATGGTTGCCTTCAGGCTACAATGGCAGAACTGAATGGTTATGGCCAAGATGATATGGCTAACAAGGCCTAAAATATTTATCATCTGGCTCTTTACAGAAAAAGTTTGGTTAACACCAGCCCTACACAATAGAGCTTGAAAAGGACAAGGTTAGATCTTGACCATTAATTCAGTGGTGAAATGTGTTTTACCTCAGACATGAACTCAAAATATTAGTGGCTATTATAATGGGTGCAGTGTTGAGAATAATTTTGAGACCAACTTAGACTCAAAAGTAACAGTACAGTTCTCAATTACCAATGGTTACTGTGGTTTAGGGGAAGGACAAAAGGGTTTTAACTCTAAAAACACATGAAAACTTCTGCTATACAATATTTTAAATATCTAGGACTGTCATCTTACAGTTTTACAAAGATGAATTAGTTAGCTGCAAAATACATGCCAAAAAACTCCAAACCAAACCAAACCACCTGAAAGGAATTACTGAGAATGGTCCAGCTGAATGCTGAAGGCTGTCTACCAAAAACAATGACTTTGGTTCTGGCACAGTTGATATCATTTATTTTTATAACATTCATTCAACATCTCTTTGTGCCAGGCACCTTATTCATTTAGTAAACAGATTCAGTTGTTTAAGGCCATTCATTAGGATGATAAAATAGTATTACAAGGGAAATCTATAGCAAGAAGGTTAATCCCCAGTATATCTAAAAACTTCATCAAGCTTTATAGATAAAATCGAAAAGGACAGTTTGGGTAAAGTATATGTATGTATATCTTACATTTAAAAGAGAAATCTGCCCAAGCATGGTGGCTCACAACTGTAACCCTAGCACTTTGGGAGGCTGAGGCAGGAGGGATCGTTTTAGGCCAGGAATTTGAGACCAACCTGGGCAACGTTGCAGACCCTGTCTCTAAAAAAAAAAAAAAAAAAATTAAAAAATTAGCTGTGGCCCACACCTGTAGTCCCAACTACTCTGGAGGCTGAGGCAGGAGGATTACTTGAGCCCAGGAGTTTGAGGCTGCCACTGCACTCTAGCCTGGGTCACAAAGCAAGACTGTGTCTCTGAAAAGTAAGAATTAAAAAAAATACAACCCAGAATCTGTTAACTCTGCCCATTTTGATTCCTGAGTGGTTAATACACACAGTCTAACATTAAAGCATTCATACCACTGAGACTCTCAAGTTTCTCTTCAGATTATTTTAGAAATATCCTTTGTCAACTAATAAAAATATTCCTGATCTGGAACATTTTAAAGATATTCTTTTATCTCTGGAAGTTAAATAACATCTGTGTGGTACTTCTAAAGTTTACATAGTCCTTTCACATATTAAGTTTCACTCAATCTCCAGAGCAACACTGAAGATAAGGTACTGTTTTTAGTTAAAGGAAGTTTGGATTACTTACCCAAGGTTGCAGAACTTTCAAAATATTGTAGAATTAGCACAGGAGTCCAAACTAGCACTGTCTAATAGAACTTTTTGTGATAATGTCCTATAGTAACTGTATTTGCACTGTCCAATGTAAGTAGCCAGCAGCCATACATGAATTATCAAGCACCTTAAATGTGGTTAGTATAACTGAGAAACTAAAATTTTAATTTTACTTAATTTCAATCTAAGTTCTTTCTACACCACTGGATTTCTGCCCGTAAAACTATAGAACAAAGCATCCAGAGCCTCAATACTCAAGAAAAGCTTAGATCCAAAAGCATCATTGGGGCATTTATCTTGGGAAATTGGTTTACCTCTAATCTCATTCTTGAATTTTTCTCTCATGTGAAGATACCACTCTTCTTTTTCCTGACATAAATATACCTGATGAGAAAGTTTTGCTAAATTTTCTAAAGACATGTATTAGACAAGGTTTCCTGTTGGAAGCAACAGAAATCAAACGTATATAGAAAAATGAGTCATTAAAAATAGCAAGCAACTCAAAGAATTATCATGGGTATTAGAGAATGAGGTTGGGGGCTTATATAGTCACAAACACCCGAAACCACATTGCAAAACTGGCCAGGTGAGGAAACTGTTGTCACTACCAGTAGATGCTTCTGTTTTTCTCAGTTGTTTATACAGCAGAAAACTAATCTTACAGTGTCCATCAACCACTAGGGAGAGAAAAATCCATCAGAAATCTATCATCTCTTCCTCTTCTATCCCAAGTTAAAGTATATATAATTTTGCAGGGCCCAGGTCATGTACTTGTGCCCTAGCTGCAAGGGTGGCTGGGAAAACCAGTACCTGACATTTTAATTTTCTATAAAGCAAGGCTGTCCACCAAGACATAGGCCTGTCTTTTCAGTACCCTGGGAATCCCTCTAATACATCCACATGATAAAGGACATTTTTAGCCAGATACTGTTTCTGTTAGATGTAGTCTGGTTGGTATGGGCTGCATCACCACATGACAGGAAGGAAGGAAGAGCAATGCACAGGGTATTTGAAGAGGTAGTATAACAAGTCACTGGTGGGAATGATGGGAAGGGAGGTCTCAAGGTCAGATCTAATTTAAATGTGGAGGCCCAGAAGCCTGAGAGAGCTAACTGATTTTACGGGAGTGGATGGCTACCAAATTATTCACACTTCCAACACAACTATCAATAACATCTCATTGTAGTAAGCACTGGGTGTACGTATGTAAGTTTTAAAAGGCACTCCTGGAAAATTTCGATAATACTTTCCCTGCTGCTTATGACCCTAAGACCTATATCCCTAGCAAAGAAAGATCAGGGTCTAACAGAAACCATATTATTCATCTTTTTGTCTGCAAATATTTAATAAATTTTCCCCAAATCAGTACAGAAAAGAAGGGTCTCTGTTGTTCCTCAGATCTCCAGAAATTAGATTCTTCAGTAATTTAAATAAACTACTCATATCTTAATTCCACAAGTCACGGGGGGGCGGGGGAGAGACATATCACCTCCAAAGGGATGATTATTACTGGGGGGAAAAAGGTTATCCAAGACAGTTCTTTATGCCCAGAATTTAAAGCTACGATTACAGGTGCTCAGTAATGTTTGCTGAACAGGTTGCAGAATGAGATAACTACATCAACTACAGAGATATCCCCATTAGGGAAAAATATCTACTTTCATATATTTCGAGGAAATGCTATATTAAACAGAGTTTATGAGCTGCTGGAGCAGAGGTATAAGAAATCAGAAGTGAAGCACTTTAGTAGTAGTAGAAAATTAGAGTTCAAGATAAGGATATGGGTTATAAAATTAGGGCTAATTAATAAGTATGGGTTATAAAATTAGGGTTAATTAATAAATATGGGTTATAAAATTAGAGTTCAAGATAAGGATATGGGACACCCGTTTCCATGAATGGAAAACCACAAATTACTCTCTTAATATAAATGCCTAGCTTTTACAATACACTATCCCCCTCAAGGATGGGTGAACATTTTTTAAAACACAATTTTACAGTTTGTTTCAACACAAGGCTGAATTCAGAAATAAATAGAATTAAGTGTCTTCCATGAGAAGACCAAATGGCTACAAAATTACTTTATTTCATTTTACTGTTAACCTCATAACTAGCATTAAATGACAAGCTTATCATGACTGCCCCCAAATGCATTTAAAACTATGAGAATACCTTGAGTTTAAATTGTGGGTTCATAATTTGCATGACTATATTATACATTCTAAATGAAACATAAGAACCAGGATATTCCTAATGGAAAATCCCCTAGTAAGCCTGCCAAAAGTTCAGAGGAGAAAAATAAACCAAGCAACAAAACACAGTGGAAGCACAGGTACTTCCTATAATTTTTTCTAGTAATTTTAATATCACAACCTAAGCAATTTATGCTAGCTGCTTACTGCCTACACTGGCTTATGTAGCTAATTGTGTTATAAAGTTGTTTTCGACTAATTTAACGGTTTTTCCTTTTATGGTGTACACTCTTCAGTTTTATTCAAAGATCCATTTCATATCTAGCAAAATAAAGACCACTTAGAAAAATAAAAGGTATGCCACACTTCACTGGAAGCCATAAATAATGGTTATATTTGGCTTTTACATAGGAATAATGCACAATTACTTACTTGCATAATTACTAGGTCAGTAAACACACTTCAAAAAAATAAAGTAGCTTCAAAAACATGCCTGCTGTCTTGGCAATTCTAAGAGGTAAGTCAACATCAGAAAAACACCACATTCATATAGGTTTGCATTCTTAAACATTAATAATATATACACCAAACAAATGGATAAAGGCAATGAGAACCAAAGTTTGGGTGTCAGTCTGCTAGAATAAGCAAAGCATATGAGGAAAACACGAAAAAGTAAGCAGTCACTTCCTGTAATCAATTCTGAATTTCAAGGTAGCCTCTTTAGATATTTACTTCTTTCCGTGTCACTGTTGAGTGGTTCCATTAAGGATTTATTTTTAAAATTTTTATTTTTAGGGTCTCACTGTTGGCCAGCTGGAGGGCAATGGTGCGACCCTAGCTCACGGCAACCTCAAACTCCTGTGCTCAAATGATCCTTCTGCCTAAGCCTTCTGAGTAGCTGGGACTATAGTGGTGTGCCACCACACCTTATTTTTATTTTTGTAGAGATAGGATCTTGCCATTTTGCCCAGGCTGGTCTTCAACTCCTGGCTCAAGTGATCTTTCCTGCCTCAGCCTTCCAAAGTGCTAGGTTTACAGGAATGAGCGACCGTGCCTGGTCCATCAAGGATTTTTAAATAGAGGTTACCTTAGTCCTATTTACAATATTTCTATTCTAATTTTCTATTGGATTCTTACTTTACAATTAAATGTATTATATAATTCTTAGAAAGCTTATCGGCTGGGAGAAAAACTGCATGGTATCTTATAAGAGTTTGGTTATAATATACCCCTAAAGACTCATCACCACTACATTCCACCCTCAGTCAGGGTCAAAAATAACTCCTTGGTAGGGACTGTTTCTAAGCTAATTGCTTCAAAGTAACATTTTCAGACCATGATGTCTTCCCCAAAGACACACAGTAATGAATAAAGCCTTTCCAATGGCCTTTTAGACCCATTTCTTATAGCTGCAGCCCCCAACCCCAGGCCTGTTAAGAACTGGGCCACACAGCAGGAGATGAGAGAGAGACAGCAATGCTTCATCTGTATTTACAGCTGCTCCCCATAGCTTACATCACTGCATAAACTCCGCCTCCTGTCAGACCAGCAGCAGAATTAAATTCTCAGAGGAGCTCCAATCCTATTGCAAATGAAGCATGTAAGGGACCTAGGTGGCAGGCTTCTTATGACAATCTAATGCCTGATGGTCTGAGGTGGAGCTGAGGTGGTGATGCTAGTGCTGAGGAGCAAATACAGATGCAGAGAGGTTTGACTGCACAATAGAAGTAACACATTTGAATCAACTTAAAATCATGTCTATCTCCCTTCTGTGGAAAAACTGTCTTCCATAAGACCGGTCCCTGTTGCCAAAAAGGTTGGGGACCGCTGCCTTATAGAAATTCTGAAATCTAACATCTCTGAAAACTGAAAGTTTTATATAACAACTAATTTGGTAGTAAAACCTGACCTGATATAAATTTTTTCAAATAGCAGAGGCTACTTTTACCTTTTATTTATCCATTTAGTATAGCTATCCATGTTTCACATTAACATCAAGTGTTTGATTACTCTTTATACAAAGTAAGGGATTATGGCCCTACAATCCATTTCACAAACATTTACTGGAGCAAAGCACTTCTTGAATTTACTTTAATTTGTGTGTTGTTGCTCACCATGATTCAGTGTTAATTTAAAACTTACACACTCCTTTAATATCACACATGGATTCCACCCCATTTTACTCATTCTATAGCTACTAAAATTTACTTCAGTTTCTGTATTGTTGCTCACCATGATTCAGAGTTTATCTAAAACCTACACACTCCTTTAATATCATGCACAGATTTCACCTGATTTTACTGTCTTCTAAAACTACAAGAGCCTAAGGGTTTTTACTTCTTTCTTGGACTTGATAAGCACTCATCCACATCACTCATTTGAGTATTTTGAACTGCTATTTACATTTCATATTGATTAACTTTCATATTGTTGCTAAAAATCTTTTGGGCCAAATTACTCAATTTAGTCCTAACATACAGTAACTAAGAACAATTAGCTCTCAACGACAGGCAGTCAGATGAACTAGTCCTCAAGAGACATATGACCCAAATAAAAAATAAGGGAATTATAGTTGGACATACCTATAACACTTCAAAAAATTAGTATAGGTAGCAGCTCATGATGGGAATTGGTAAGGACAAACCATTGCACTTTATATATTTTTTCAATTAAAATTATCTTTTTTTGCACACTTGCCAATTATTGGGCTAACCATCTGAAATAGTGGTGGCAAAGTGACATGGTGTTCCTTATCCCCCTGAAACAGTTTAGAAGGGGAAGAGAGGTAAACAAATGGACGAGTATAATTACTGACTGTGATAAGAACTATGAAGGTAATGAAGAGGGATTTTTATATAAGGTGATCAGGAAAAACTTTTTTAAATGTGATATCTGGGATAAGATCTAATGTTGAGACTGAGGCAGAACTGCAGATAGCTGGGGGAAAGTTCATCACAAATAGAAAGATGTAGTAAGCACCAAAATTCAAAGGTGGTAAAGGACTTGCTGGGTCAAGATCAGGTAGAGGTACAGTGTGGCTAAAGCTTAGTGAACAATGCAAAGGAAATGAAGTTGTGAAGCAAGAACTGGATTATGCAGGACCTTGTAAGTAACCGGTTTTTATTTTAAGCCACTGAAGGAAAAATTGGGACCGGAGGGTATTATTACATGATCTCATCTATATTTTTAAACAGATCACTGTGTCTTCTGGGGACTTTGTCCTTCGTGAGGAAGGACAAGAATGGAAACAAGTTAGGAAGCTCCTGTAGGAACCCAGATAAGAGATGACTATGGCTTAAACAAAGGTGGTATCACTGAAAACAGGATTCGAGAGCTCAAAAAGACCTTAACTGCCATTTAGCCAAACTTTCTTTACATAAAGATAATGTCCTAAGACAGGAGTTTTTGTTCAAGGTTTCATGGCTAGTGCCAGAGAGAGAACTGAATACCTGTCACCAGGTCAATGTTATCATGAACAAATGATGCTACTTAAGACAATCAAAGGCCTAGTAACTACTTAAAACAAATAAGATTTATCTTAATGCCCAAAGGAATCAGATAAAATTTATGAGGAAAATGAAATGAGTGTCTAACTTGAACACCTGAAGGTCCAGAGAAATGTACACAAGGGTCTGCTTGCTGGAGTAGAAACAGCAAAAGTACTCTCTACTAAAACTGCTTAGTGATGAAACTTTAAGATCATAACCTCTAACTGATAATGCCAAATTTATCCTCTGCATAGGACCATCCGGTGGACAAGATATATCAATCTCTGTAGGTATGCAGTTTGCAAAAAAAAAAAAATTATCAATCACTAAAGCATCACAAGTGCTTTTCAAAGTGGGGTTTATCATTCCTGTTGACCAGAACTGTGAAGTGAATAGCTGTAAGGGTAGCCCTGCTCATAGAAGGAGAACCTCTTAATTACCACCCTCACTCCCCTCTTTGCTCTACTTCCTTCTGTTCTACCTCTTCATTGCCTATTATCACCATCATCACTTTCATTTAAACAACAGAGAAATGTTATGAATGCCTTCCTGTCCTTGAATGCTTGCAAATCCTGTCTTAATTCTCTTTGTTGGAGAATGAAGACGGAAGCCCTGAGGACTTCTGGAAGAAAAAAAGCACAAGTATAAAAAAGCTAAAATACAAGAAATTCCACATAACTTTTCCAGCTATCAACTAAACTGCATAAACAATAGTGGCAACCTTGTCATCAATTTGGATGTCCTTGACATAAAATATGATCTCAGTATGTTCTCTAACTCAGTACTGCTAGAACAGCTGACCAGTTAATTATTTATTATAGGCAGCACTAAAGCTTCCTATTAAAATTCCCTCTCTCACTGAGGGATTAGCTCATGTAGGCAGGAGTTCTATAATGCTTAATCCCTGAAGCTACCCTGAAGTTAACATTTTCACACCTATTCCTTCTCTAAACCACTTCACACCCCTTTTCTCTTCCTCTGGTGTCAATGTTTTCCTTTCAAACACTGGTGCTCAGATTCAATACTCTTTATTCACAGAACACACCATTTTATGTCTAGGGAAATAACTGGTGCTAAATTTCCAAGAAATTCAGCACAGTGCAAACTATAATGTAATCATCTTTCTTACTGCTTTTCTAATCTGAAACCAATTACTTGATCCAAACACAGGTTAGCCTAAAAATTCTTTTAAAATTTGGTACTGTCCCATGACATGAGGTTTATCAAAATACTTGTTTAAACATAAGAAACAGCATTCTCCCAAAAAGTTGAAAAAAAAAATCACTTTATAAGTGTTTTTTCAAAGTATCTACTTAAGGCAGATAACACTAATACACCAAATTCTCAGATCAAAGAGACTTTTTTTTTTGGAGACAGGGTCTCACCCTGGCTAGAATGCAGTGGTTTCATCACAGCTCACTGTAACCTCAAACTCCTGGGCTCAAGCAATCCTCCTGTCTCAGACTCCTCAGTAGCTGGGACTATAGGTACATGCTACTGCAACCGGCTAATTTTTCTATTTTTTGTAGAGCGGGGTTCTCATTCTTGCTCAGGCTGATCTTGAACTCCTGACCTCAAGTGATCCTCCCTCCTCAGCCTCCCAAAGTGCTAAGATTATAGGTGTGAGCCACTGTGGATGGCCTCAAAGAGACATAATTAAACTTGAGATGGGAAAAAATCTATAGCTTTACTGTAGGAAAGCTACTAAATATCCTAAAATTGAGCAAGTCAATTAAAAATCTACTGAAGGTTTATGTTAGAATTTGGACACATATGCACTCTGTCTATAGATGAGTAATCAGGTATATAAAACAAATATTAAAACGAAAAATAGGCTTAAAGATAATTATCTATTACTGTGACCAAAAGTTGAACGGGCTGCTCACAGAAGACTGCAAAGAAATTAACCTAACCTAGGCCGGGCATGGTGGCACATGCCTGTAGTCCCAGCTACTCAGGAGGCTGAGGCAGGAGGATCGCTTGAGCCCAGGAGTTTGAGGTTGCTGTGAGCTAGGCTGATGCCACGGCACTCTAGCCCGGGGAACTGAGTGAGACTCTGTCTCAAAAAAAAAAAAAAAAAAAAGAAATTAACCTAACCTAAATTGATCATATATTAATAAAAGATTTCGAGATAATGCACATGAAAACAATGCCTCACATTTATCTATGGTTTCCATTCCTCTCTCCAAAATATAAACAGAATAAAGACATTAAACACTGAGAGCAAAGTATGGAAAAGTGAGTAATACAAGAAAAAAAGAGAATACATCAGACAGATGGGACTATTTTAATAGCCTTTTCGGATAAATGCGGATATTCTTTTTTAATACTACATCAAAACTCAGTAATTGGTTTCAATATGGAATGGGAAACCTTATCAATAAACTTTATGTTCTCTATAACATTAAAATCCACTGGTCTGGCTAGCACTTTGGAAGGATTTCTTACCCATGAACAACTTTAATATCATGCATTGGTCATTTGGAAATTTTCAGCTCACAGTTAAGAGGATCTTCAGATCCGCATTTCATTATACATTTTCAAAAAATGCTGATTAATATCATCACCAGTATCAACAGAAAAATCTTCGAAATACTGGGAAACTGAGCACAGCAGCTGATAGAAGCTTTCTAAAATTTTAATTTTTGCTTAAAAGCTAGAGCTTTTATCAGTGACCAAAAATACTGTCACTATTTTCCATAAAGCAAAAGGCTCACTGTTTTTGAGAAAATGTTAGCCTAACACATGAGACTGAATAACCATAGTTTGTCAGGCATTCTTTCAAGTAAAAGTGGTGTTTCATGAAAAAAGAGACTGGTTCAGCTTCTGAGTCAATCACAAAAATGCTTTCCCCCTAGAAAGAACCATTATACTCCAGTATGCAGCCAAAGTGTTCTAAGCATACTTCTCATTTTGTAACAGCATATTAAAAAGATGTGTACAAGGGTAAAGATTTAAATTTTTTTACTTAACACATTAACTTCTTAACACATGTGAGTTGTATTAAACTCATGCCAGTTTTGAGCCCAGGGCCTCTTGAAGCATATATAATTCACACACATCTCTTCACCCTGGGGGTTGCAAAAACTATTTTTCAAGTTGCATATAACCCATGCACAGAGAACAATAAAAAAAACTTTTTTCATTAAATTAGAAAAAATCATTTTGTTTTCAAAGTTTTTATTCTATCTTCATAATAAAACACCATGGCGCCAAGAAAAAAATTTTTTCTAGCGTGGCAGTCAATGTGTTAATCAAGAGAATTTAGGTGAAACCTTTTTTTAAAAATTGTGAGTGCATGGTAGTGAAGAATGCAATGATTACCAGTACAGTATGGTGCTCTAATCTGGTTTATTCTAAAGTGCCTTAACCTATCATTGCTTGTGCCATAGGTACAAATGTCAAAACAGCGAAAAAGCCTAAGAATATCTTAGTATTATTATTAAAATAGTTTTGCTCCTGTATATTTCCTGAAAATGTCTAGGGGGATCTCCAGGATTTCTTGGATCATACCTAAAAATCACTGAGCTACACAATTTGTTAAGCTGTTCAAAAACACAATTATTCTCTTTGTCCTTATTGATACCTTAATGGGAATCATAAGCAAGGCTACAGAGGAAAAAAAAGCTTTATAGAACAATAATACTACATTAGTATATTCTTTTATGGTTTATAAAGCATTTATGAATAATACTCCATTTAATCCTCAACAACTCCAAGAAGTATATGCCATCATTCCCACTGAGGAAGCAAGAAGGCTGGAAAACTTATAAAGGGAAGTATACATTTTGCTTTAGAAAAAAAAATCACTGTAGTGTTAAGATTATGTTGATGTTAATCTTGTTCTTTGTACTTTTCTATATTCTAAACATTTTAATAGTAAGAAAAATTACAAGACAAACATATTTGGAAACTCAGTCACTCTTACCAATACAAATTCACTGCAATATCTCAAGTGCAATAATTTCAAGAGCAGGAGACAATAATAGATACAGGTTATACACCTCCTCCCTATCCTTGTAGACTTTAAGATTCCAGAGGGATTCTTGAGTTTTGCTATTGTTACTGAGTAGCTTATTGATAACTTACAAATCTTAGAAATAGCAGCTATCAACATGTTAGCATGAAGTAGTAACAGGAGTCCACATTCTCACTGCAACTTTAAAACACAAGGTAACAAACAGCTGGATGCAATATACATACCAGTTGACATCTAAAAACTATTTATTAAATAAAAATAGCATATTTATAGTCCTTATTTTATTGACACCCTTAGTTTTATTAACTGAGAAATCAGAAGCCTCCTAATTTAGTATAAACTAACTTTGAAAAATATATTCTAATGTGAGAATAATAAATTTTACAGGGTACAGATAATTAGAATTTTATTTTACCTAGCATTTCCCATTTCCTATCCAGATGCTTTTGCCAAACACTGGTATTAAACGGACAAAGCATTGTTTTCTTTTATCTTTTTTTCCTTCCCACAGGCAAAGAAGAGGAAAACAAGTAGAGGTAATCTACCAATGGGCAGTCACTTTACTGTATATGTTCAAAATAAACTTAGCCAGAAGCTCCATGATATAATTAGTAAGCCTATACATAAATCAATAGTGATCAAAATTATTCAACTGTCTTTAATGGATGCTCCCTTTAACATCTTTATTCAGTCTATTTGTACAACAGTTAAAAAACATTCAATCCCCTATCACTGGAAAAGATCACCCAGCAAGCTACCTCATGACATCAGGATCCAGTTTAAATTTAAAAGGTTTCATTGATATATATAAAGTAGCATAACTACAAGAGTAAGCTTTAGGAACCAGTTTACTATAAAACTCAAATTCAGAACATTAGATAATTACTCTCTACAGTTCTCTTATTCTCTAAGATTCTTAACTTAAAAGTAAACATATTTCTAATATTTAAGCATCTCATACACAATCAAATAATTTTAAGTTGTATAGTGATAGTCCAGTCCAATACTGACTTTCTGTATAATAAAAACCAGATGGAAATTCTGCAGTTCACGTTGCAAATATTTTTAGAGAAGTAATTTAAATGTTATTTCAACATCTTGTACATTTCCCCTTAACTTGTAAGTTTTAAGGCACCTTGAAAACAGAGTCAAGAATTTTGATTCTCTACTGATGTAAAGGAAAAAAATCTTTCTAAATTACTACTGAAATAATCAGTTGCTCTGCACCCTCAATTTGACTAATATTAGGAATAAACCCACCAGTTATTAGGAAGTATGGAAAACAAGTCATACTTATTTCTGTTGGGGGTGAATTTTAAAAAACGATTTTTTTTAAGGCAGCACAAAAGTTCCTCATAACTTTTCTTGTTCAAAATGGAAACACCTGATGACTAAAGAGATTGGTTTTAAAATCCAGTGCTCAACTGGGTTCATACAAAGTACAACAGATTATATACCAAGTCAGTTTTTACTGCAAATGGATAAATTCATTCTATTCTCTGTAGCTACTGCTTCCATTGCGCTCATGAGATTTCCAAAGAACCAATAAATTAAAAGATTTACATCCTCAAATGGTAATTAGTACCTTTAAATACCACTGTAAACTATCTATTAACACTGAAAACATTAGCTTTCCACACAAAGGTAAACCATAGTAGGACACTCCTGTTCATAGATGGCTGAAGCAAAAATTTTGTCCAATGTTACAATGAATCACTGCATCAGCCAAAATGTCTGTCTCTTAACTTGTTCTAAAAGAAATTCAATTTGAAAAGGCTAACAGTTAAACTTCAGCCTAATCTCCAAGACCATTGAATTCTCAAAAATGAGGAGGGAAAAAGTCAAGGCATATAGTTAGGTACAACCTTCTGTCTTAGAATAGTTCAATCTTTATCAAAGTTTTCTATAGAGTGAACATGCGACATCATTGCTATAAAAAACAGCTTTTGAATAGTTAGTTCATAAATACAAAACTATTCCCAGTACCAGTCAAATCTAGGCACTGCAGATCAATACCCACCCTCTTAACGCAAACATACACAAGAACATATTATTTCATGTCATTAGGGAAATGACATATACAAATCAGTAAGATCTCCTTGATATTCAATAATAAAACTGTCCATTTAAACTATACTTTTGGGAGAAAACTAAATGACACTTTTGTAAAATCAGCGAAATTCTCTCTGTATCAGATCAAATTTCACAGATTTTACTATCTCAACAAATATTCATCAAGTACCCACAAAAAAAGGCAAAGATACTTGAACATCAGCTTTTCATTCAAATCTTAGACTCTGCATTTAAAACACGTATAATTAGTTACCTAAATGTTATCAATCTCTACCACTTCCATCAATCTTGAATTACTATGGGAAGATACACTTGAAAAGATCCTTAAACAGATGGATCAAGTTTTTTTTATGATTAATCCTTTACTGTATTTTACCAGACCCTCCTCACATGGTGGCTCTTTACTATGGGGGTTCACTTTCTCTTTATACAACTAAGAGAAAATATTGGAATTCTATTGTAAAGGATTCTTTTGAGGATAAAATGAAATTCAATTTGTAAAACAAAAGAGATTCCAAAGCCATGTGGATATGTTTCTTTTTGAAGGATTACATCGTTCTCTTTAAATATCCTCTTCGAGTATTCATTACCATTAACCCCTAAATTCAAAAGCTAAACATTACTATGTGCTCAGGCAAGGTGCTGCTGGAAACTAAGAATACAGTGGAAAATGAATTGGATCTAGTCTCTGCCCTTCTGGTACTTATTATATACTTAATCGGTGTTGAGTCAATGTGCAAGACACCGTATCAGTGCTTTAATGCACACAAAAGAACATGTATTTTGTTGCTGGAGTTTACAATTTACTGGAACAGGTAACAAGAATATATATGTAATGGTAACAGAAGGTAGGAAATGACACGTACCATAGAAAAGAAGACAGATGACTTTCATGGGGTTACAGGGTGAGTAGGAGAAGGTAAAAGAGGACAGAGCAATCATTTTCATGCGCCATACCACATTTTTAATTAAGCCAGTTTAGTATGGGCTCTTCAGTTGTACTGTGATACTTGGTACCTTAAGAACAAACTGGCCACATGTGTCCCAAGGATTTACTTTGGGGGCTTCCTCAGATAAGGCAGCTTCACAATTTACTGTGAATGTCAAACAAGGAAATTCAAGTGAAAACTTTTAATGTAGAGATGAAGGCATGGGGGGTGGGGGGGGCAACCAAGATCATTCAGGGCTCTGTGTTCTTAAAGTTATTTATCTGAGTATTAGTTTTCTCTCCAAAATCCTGGGGATGAAACTATCCAAGTGGTTCTTCCATACTATTTGACCAAGCCACCTTTTTAACGTATGATATAAGAATAACAGTCTTTGTAAAATGTAATTTACTATAAAAATATTTCTTCCTCCAGGTTGTCTATCACAGACAGACTACTGTCCTAAAAGTCAGAAGACCCATTAACTGGTTATCTTATCTATTGTAGGCCTCAGTTTCCTCCTCCATAAAATGACAGGGTGAGACTGGATGATCTAAATAGTCCCTTCCGGCCCTTAAAAAGTCCCATGACTTCACTGTGACTCAATAAATACTATTTCAAGAGTCAACTTTTAAGAGTGATATGAGCTTGAAGTTAAATGAATGCCTCCTTTTTCTGTGAGATGCTTCTAGCTAAGCTAAGGTCTTGTTGAGAAAGTCCAAACAGCATTCTAATTACAAAAAAGAGGGCTGAAAAATAAATTTACGAGTTAGAAGCTTTAAGTTATAAGCATTAAATATGTATTAGATGCTACCAGCAAAACAAAAATTCAATTAGGCAGAATTTTAAAAACTAAAATCACAATCTTCATTTAGTGTCAACTTCTACCCCGTAAAAATGTGATTTCCCATTACTGCAATACAGAACTGCTTCAATTCATACCAACCAGGAGTTACAGGGCCAAATTTTTTTTTCTAAACTATTAAAGAGGGTGGGAGGGGGGACAGGCGAAGGGGAAGCAAACCATCTGCTCTAACTCGCAAGGATCATCTTTTCTCCAAAAGGCATCAGTTTTTCCAAGAAGAAAAATCCGGAGGATTTTTCACTGGGCGTAGTTTTATATAAAATTCATGGCGCTGATAGTTTTAGAATTAGACACATCGAGATGGCGAAAAAGAGAAGAGGACAAACTTCCTGGATTTTCTCTGCCTGTGTGAGAGAAAGAGATTTCCTCTTGCTGACGAAGGGAAAGGCCCCTTTAACAGTTTTTCTCTACACGGTGGTGGCTGCCAGACTAGGTGGGGCTCCCTCCGCTGCCTTCCTCCTGCCACTTCCCGCAACAAATGGAGCAAGCCAGCCCCGATTCGGGCAAACTTTTTCCCTGTCAGGCTCGAGCCCGCAGGGCGCCGGGGAGTGGTTTCCCCCGAACGCTCCTCGCCCAGGCTCGGGGCTGAGGGAAGCTGGGTCTTCGCAAAGGACAACTTTCTGGTTTCCGCTGTAACTTCCACCCACACCCGGGAGGGAACCAAGGCGAACAGCGAGGGGCCCCGGGGCGGGGAGCGAGTCTTCGCGGGAGCCGGCGGGGAAAGGCGGGCAGCAGGAGAGGCTGCGGCGGCCGCGGGCTGAAGGGAGAGGCGGGGGGGGGGGGTCCTCGGGCTCTCACTTCCTCCGCCATATTTCAGACATTTGACCCCTTCCGCAAAGCGCGCTGTTTCCCCGCGGCGGCGGCTCGTCCTCGCGGACCCGGGAGGCAGTGCGCTCGCCGGCCGGGCGCCGGGTCTTCGCGCCACCTGCCGCGCGCCGAGGGACAGCCGCTGCCCGGGCCCCTGACCGCCCCGCCCGGCCCGGCCCGCGCCGCACCCCACCCGCTCCCCTCAGCCGGCGCCCGGCCCCCGCCCCGCGCGGCCAGCGCCGCTCCGCTCAGTGGCCACGCACGCACTCTGCGAACCTCTCACGCTGTCACCGGGTCCTCGCAGCCAGCGTCGCTCCGCGCTTCCTCCGGGTCGCTACTCCCGGCGCCACGGCAGTCCTGCCGCTGCCGCTGCCGCCGCTCCGGCTGGTTTACACGCCTGACTCTGGGCGAGGTTTGGCGGTGTCGCCTTGACGTCAGGCGTTCTGCCTCGCTCTCGCTTCCGCCCGCGGGCGGGGCGCGCGGGTGCGCGGCCCGGGAAGGGGCGGGGCCGCGGGGCGGGACGAGGGGGGCCGCGGGGGCGGGGCCGCCGCGCGCCGGGTCCTCGCCTCGGCCTCGCGCTGGCCTCCGGCGCCGGCGGAGCGCATGCCCGGCCCACGCGGCGCTTTGGCGGCCTGTCTTCCGCGGTGTCTCTCCCGGGCCTCCGCCGCCCAGCCTCGCCTGCGCAGGCTGGCTGGTGGGCGGCTTGGCGTGTCGGCTTTCCCGAGAGCGCGCACTTCCCCACCGCAGCGGGTTACGGTGGAAGGCAGGGCTTAGAAACCCTCGGAAACCCAAAAGGTGCCTCCTTAATGCAAACTGTAATTCAGTCGTCAACGCCTCGAAACTGTTGGTGTTCGCGTCATCCTTTGTGCTGCGCAAAGTAACTGAGAAGTAACCGAGAGCGTGCAGTTTGTCCATCTCTGCAGAGCTCCCGTGAAGGAGCCTAGGCCAGGGCAGCCTTTCCTTTCCTGAGATGGCTTTTCTCTTGAATTGACGAGTATTTCATCCACTGGTGTCTAACCTGGGCGAACTCTTTCCAAATTGCCCTGCCAAGTGGTTCCCAAACAAGTTTGTAACCCTGAGCCCAAATCAGCATTATTTGTATGAATAAAATAAATTACGTATGTAAATGCGTGACTTGGGCGCTTTGGTGACTTTACAGCATTATCCGTGGTTAGGTTTGTGATGTGACTTCAGGGCGCCAGAAAACAGCCAAAAAGGTCTTGTTCCCAAAAGGGCAGGAACTTAAGGGAACTTAACCATCGCACACGAGAAACGTATCAGAGCTTTTTTTGAAGAGGTTTTGATAGGCAAACAGATTCAGAGAGAAAGTGCAGAGAAAAGTGGGGGTTGAGGGCCATTGAAGACTAACTTTTGCTTAGTTTGTAGCTTAACTGGGTCATGTACAAATGATTCTTGAAATAAATCTTTACAAACTTTGATAAATTTGGAAGATAACTAAGCTAACTTTAGTGAATAGATAAGAATTAATTATAATTATCTGAACAGTTTCGTGTATGTAAGTCCTAGGTGTTTTACAATTTAGGTTAATTGAATATGTTACCTATTTAGATAATTTCTGTTTCCTTAGAAAACCTTTTTCTTCTCAAATTTATTTATTTTAAGATTGACAGATAAGATTGTATGTATTTATGGTGTACAACATGATCTTTTGAAGTAATGTATATATACGTTGTGGAATGTATTAAGTCTACATGGTTAAATCCAGCTAATTTACATATGCATTATCTAACATAGATATCATTTTTATGGTGAGAGCCTTAACATCCACTTTTTTAGAAAACCCTTTCTAGATGGAAGTTTCAAGGGCAAATTTCAGAGCAATCTGTTGGAATTATTATAAATTCTGAATGAATGAATGACAAATAAATTTGACTTCACTAACTTTTCAATTATTGCATGAAGATGTGAGAAGTGTGAAAGCCTGAAACTTTGAGCTCATGGAAACAGTGTTACCTAGGAATACTGTATTTTTTCTTTTTGTGTCTTTTTTTTAAAAAAAACTTTCTTTGACTTTTGGGCAATTGATTTTTTTTCCAGGAAAAAAAATCAGTTTTAGAAGATTGAAGCTAGAAACTTTAGAGTTTAAGAGAATTTGCAAACTAGTTTACTTTTTTTTTTTTTTTGAGACAGAGTCTCACTCTGCTGCCCAGGCTAGAGTGAGTGCTGTGGCGTCAGCCTAGCTCACAGCAACCTCAAACTCCTGGGCTCAAGCAATCCTCCTGCCTCAGCCTCCCGAGTAGCTGGGACTACAGGCATGTGCCACCATGCCTGGCTAATTTTTTACATATATTTTTAGTTGGCCAATTAATTTCTTTCTATTTATAGTAGAGACGGGGTCTCGCTCTTGCTCAGGCTGGTTTCGAACTCCTGACCTTGAGCAATCCGCCCGCCTCGGCCTCCCAGAGTGCTAGGATTACAGGC
>CAUYRT010058724.1:0-73404 GCA_963574885.1 Lepilemur ruficaudatus | reverse complement strand
TCGGTCCCCACTCTGGAGAAACCACTGCTCTATCTAATAGGAACCAGGGTGCCACATTAGTTCTGTAATCAAACGGCCCAGTATCTCCCCGTGGGCCTCTCCTGCTTGCTTGTCACGTTGCAGCAAGAATGCTTCTTCCATAATCTATTGAATTTGGTGTCTGATACAAAACATTCAGGTCTTCTCTGGGCTTTCCAGATAAATGAAAACTCCTGCTGTGACCAGCAAGACACCTGATACTAGGGGCCCTGCCCATGTCTTCAGGATTTGGTTCACTTCAACCTCCATTTGGTTTACCCTCCAGTTTTGTGGGTTTTGATGGTTGTTTTCTCTCCACTCACATGCATTTCTCTTTCATCCAGGCTCAGCTCCAGCCTTGTTTATTTGGGGATTTCCTCTCCAGGATGATTTCCGTCCTTCCGTAAATGATCATTGTTCACAAGGGGCTGGAAATGTATATGACTTGTTTCTCCAATAAATAAAAGATTTTGACAGTTAAACTTCATGTCCTATGTTAACACCAATATGCTGGCCCTTTGTTGCACACCAAGGTGCACGGCTCTAAACCCACTGGGGAAGTACCTGTCCTGCCGGCTGTGGTCTATGACTGGCTCAGGTGGTCTCTTCCTCAGGAATTTCCGTCACACAGAACTCTGTTTGAATCCTACCCAGCCTTAACGAACAGGCCATCTCTTATTGTCTGTATGAAACTGTCTCAAGTATTTTGACCTCCACTCATCTGTCTATATTTGTATAATGTTTATATTGAGTTGCATAGACTTTTACGTGTAACTTTGATTGTTTTTAAGAGATACGTATTAGTTCGGTCTCATCAAGGGGAATTAACCTCCATAGGTTCTGGCAGATCTTTTTTTTTTCTTCATCCCTCAAATACTTCTTTAGGCAGTAAATACGTGAATGATGCCTGAATTAAACAATGAATTAACCAATAATACTGTTAGATAAATAATTGTTGAATGAGTTTTATTTTCTTTAATTTTCAAATGGACATGTATACATAGTTACGTATGTGTCATATATGTGTTATAAATCTCTAGTTTCCCATTCACACTGTGTGGCAGTTTCAGAAACTATAATTCTTGTCGTTACCTCTTTTCTGAGGCCATTTCATGCCTAAAGATTAAACAATTATAATGTCATTCTCTAACTGCCTGGGCTCCTCAGGTGTTCTTCCCAGGGTTCCTTCATCTCTTTTTCACACTTCTTTTGAAGGAAATTGGATGAATTAAATGACCAAAACTAGGACCTAACTTTTATAATATAGGCTGCAGAACTTTACAAAGTGCCCTCAGCATTTAAATGGATGCAATCTTAACTGGGGCTTTCACACTTTAAGGTACCCACAAATTAATTAACTGGGGTGCTTGTTGACTGTCCAACAGAAAAGGCACAAAGATTTTGATTCAGTGTGCTTGGAGGAATCTCTGGAATCCCAATTTTAACATGCAAGTGATTCCCTGCAGGTGCTGTACAGAGCACATTTTGAGAAAAATCAGAGCTCAATTAAATAGAAAGGTGTATGTAAGAAAAATTATTAATTAGGAAAACTAAGCGCCTATAAGTTTATGATCCAGTTTCCTCTACTATTGTCTATGGCTCTCTTACCTTCACTTATAAGAAATTTGGGGTTTCAAAGTTTATGCCATTTCATTTGTATCTGCACTCCCCATCAAAAACCAGTTACAAAATTAGCTACTACCTTGATCAGAATTTCATTCACTAAGTAATATAACATCCAGACTTTGATTCCATAAGTTACAATGATAATACAGTCTGAAGGCTGCAGATGGGTAAAATTGGTATCTTCAAATTATGCTTTTTAATCCAAATTAATTTTCAATTGGCAGAGCACAAGTGCATTTTTTTTTGTCATTTTATTTCTCTAGCAATAGCTCAGTTCTATTTGGTAATAACTACACCCCCTCTTTTATGACCCTATTTCTAAAACACTTAGTAGAGGAACAGAGACATACACATACCCACATACACCATCTCTCCTCTGACTTCCAAAGAAAATTTTATTGTAAAATGTCCTAATTTTAAACCTTCCCCAATTGTTCTTGACTACATTCACAAATGGCTTCAAACTTCCCTTAATAACAGTATCACAAAGTCATCCCGGAGTAAAAGATTCAATTGACACAACGTATGCTTTACATTCAAACATTTGATTTATAATAATAGTTAACACAATTAATTTGAATTCCAATCCTCATTCACAGAAAATCCATTTTTTACTTAATTGAGGAAAAATATGGATACAATAAAATGCACCCATGCTAAGTTTACGCTTTGGTGAATTTTGACAACTGTATATGTATGTTTAACTACCATCACAATTAACTTACAGAAAATTTCCATCAACCCCCAAATTGTCCACATACACCTTTAAATTCACTCAGTCCTCCTCCCTGGACAACTGACAGCAGGCAAATACTGCTTTAATTGCAGTCAGTTTGCATTTTCTATAATTTCATATAGATAAAATCCAATAATATATATGTCTTAACTCAGCATGATGTTTTACAGATACAACCATGTTGTTTCATGTATCAGTGGTTTGTTGTGTTATCGCCGAATAGTATTCCATTTTGTTTATCTGTTTATCTGTTGCAGGATATTGGAACCGGGAGATTATTATAAATAAAACTATTATGAACATTTGAGAACAAATTTTTGTTTGGAGATATTTTTTTAGATACCTAAGAGGGAAATATCTAGGTTATATGCTGAGTATATTCTTAACTTTCTGAGAAATTGATAAATAGCTTTTCCAGGTGGTTGTGCTATTTTACATTCCCATGGAGAAAAAATAGAAGATCTATTTGCTCTGTACCCTGGACCTTGTATAGTCAATCTTTTTAATTTTAGCAATTCTAGTGGCTATATAGTGGTATCCCATTGTTGTTTTAATTTGCCCTTCTCTGATGACTAATAATAATGAGATCTTAGTGCTTATGAGCCATTTACACATCTTCTTTCATGAGGTATTTATTAATATAATAGCTTTTACTCAAATTAGTCTGGGTTTTTCTTCTTATTTTGGCATTGAAGTGTTACTGATATAATTCTATAGCTTGTTCTTTCATTTTAAATACATGAGCTTTTCAAAGAACATCTTTGCTTTGGATGAAGTTCAATCTCTTCACTTCGTTTTATGGTTCATTGCTTTGTTTCCTACCAAATCTTTGTCTATCCAAATGTTGTGATAATTTTCTCTTAATTTTTATTTAAGAAATTTTATAGTTTTAACTTTAACATTTAGATCTTTTATCTATTTTAAGTTAAATTTTGTGTGCCCTGTGAGTTAGGGGTCTAAGTTTGGTTTCTTTCTTATGGATACCCAAATATTCCAACACCATTTCTTGAAAAAATAACTATCATTTTTCTATTGAACTACTCTTTCAACTCTGTCATAAAAACATTTCACGATGCATGTGTTGGTTTACTACTGGACTCCTAATTCAGTTCTTATTGATCTATATGCCTACTTTTATACCAATCACACTTTCTTGATGCTTTGCTTAAATCAAGATCCAAACTAGGTCCATAATGGGATTGGGTTATTACATCTTCTTGAAGTCTATTGTATGGGACATTTTATTGTCATTGAACTTGTTCTCTTACCCCATATATTTCCAGTAAACCAACTACTTGGATTCAGGTTCAAATTTCAACAATAATATTTACTAGGTGTTGCTATATACATGGATAATTGATTCTCAAAAGAGAAAGTTGACAATATGAATTTTTGAATTTCCTGTTTTTTGACTTTTATAATTCTTATTTGCTAATTTAGATTGAAGAGTTCACAGTTATTTTGATTTTAGGAATCATGAGAATAATTAGTTCTGAAAGTTTCAGAGCAGATGTAAATAATTATTAGTATAATGACTGGTACATGAAACCCATTCTGAAGGAAGGGACTAGTCAGCAGCCTTGCCCCCTGGGTCTTTAGAATTTGAACCACAGATGAATGCATCTGGTCTCTTCAGAGAAGTTAGCACTGCCTGTTGGAGAGCTCTTAAGCTGAATATTTCAGAATTTTCCTTCTTTGACTACCCATAAAGCAATGCTTTCAAGGCAGTGCTGGCCCCAGCATGATTTAAGTTACAATATAGAGACATCCAGGAATAATAATGAGGGCAACTAAATATGCATCAGTGATATTTCAATGTTACTAATTATCTATTTCAACACATATAGGACCAACTACATAATTTGCAAGGCCTGGTGCAAAATTAAAATACAAGATTCCTTATTATGAACTTCAAGACAGCAAAAGTAGAGCATTAAATAAGGTGTGGGCCCACCTAAGTTTGGGGTCCTATTTGACTGCACAGGTTGCACACCATGAAGCTGGCCCTGAATTCGTAGAACAACCTAATTTGCCCCCATTTTGCAAATGAAAAAACAGAACCTAAGTGTAAGTTGGCTTGCATAAAGTTGTAAAACTAAAGTTGTGACGCCAGAGAGGAAAAGTTGTTTGACTCTAAAGAATGCCTGATAATAACGCTTGTGTCTAAACCCCATGTCGTGCGATATAATAATATAAGTTGAGGAAAGTAAGGAGGGCATAGGGAAAGAAGAGAGGGTAAGAAAAAAACAGTTTTGAATCCCCTTTGGTATAGTTTGAAATTTTGAGAACTAACCATGTGTTGGACAGCCAACTGTAAAGGACCTTGGATGACTCACTAAGGAATTTGAGCATCATATTCTAGACCAGCATTCTTGATATATGATCCATTGATTACTTATATCAGAATTACTTAGGGTATATATTAAAAATCGGATTCCTGAGTTCCAGAACAGGCAGGCATACAAGACCAGAATTCCAAGGCTTTGTCCTGGTAATATGTTTACTTAAAAAAATTCCTGAATGATAAGCATGCAGATTACTCATCCTTGTCAGGGTTAGACTCAAAGCAAGTCTTAATAACTATAGACAGCTAGAGTTCTACATCATAGGTCCAGTCTCCTTTCAGATCCTATGGTAAACACCGTGATATTTCTATAAATGGTTAATATTTCAAATATACAGGGAAAAAGTATACGTTAATGGGCTAACAACAGCAGAAAAATAAAAAGAGAAATAAATCAATAAAAGAAAACTCAAAATTGTCTGAGAGTGTGTCTGGTCAAAGATCACTGATAGACTAGCTGGGCTTTACTATAATTACTTAGAAAAGAGTGAAAGGGACAGACTACTAAAAGTGATGCTAGCATAGGCAAATTTTACTCCACTGAATTTTGCAAAATTTCCTTCTCAGCATTGCCCCAAGCTCTAAATGATTTTTTTTTATCATTCTCTTCCAAAAATATTCATTTTATATTAAATTTTCTTATAAAATAAAGTAAAATTAGAGAAGAAAAACAAAACAGAATGAGGAAATAAAATCACAACAGAATCTTTTGCTTCATTGCCGCAGAACCTTTTGCTCCATCCCTGCGTCTGCCTTTGGAGTTTCCTCCGCTCACTGGGGAGAACACAGGGGAGCGTGTTTGTCTGCCCAACGTGGAATCAAACACTCAGCCTCTCCTCAGAGAGGCTTTGTTGGCAGTCACACATGGATCTGCTCCAGGACCGGCAGATTTCAGGCCCCAGAGAGATGCGAGATGTGCAAAGGGCAGGGAAGATTGGCAAAAATATTGACTTTGATATTTCATCACTTCACATTTCCAAAGAGTCGAAATGCACTGACAACCGCACCTTTCTAATCAGATGCTACTAGAGGTTCCCAGCTTAGCACACACACTAGAGACTGTAATACCAACAAAGCCCCAAACAGAATGATTTATATTAGAGCAAAGTAATCAGCAGCGTTTTTGATTCTCTGCCTGCTTGATTTCTCTTGTTCGTCTGTTGGTGTAGCACTTTACCATTTGCTATTATGGGACTTTTTAACTGCTGGCAATTTTCAGGTGGTATTTTGACCTCATTTGTCCTTTCAGGGTGGATGTAGCTTCTGTGACTGTTAAGATCTGAACGTTGACAAGCAGCACCCCAATTTTTCCCCTACCACCTGAGAAGAAATATCAAGCATTACTCAGTGCTTGGGAGGATGTGTTTATCTGGGAATTGTATCGCCGTGCTTGAGGTTGTGTAGTGTGAGGGAAGTGGGTTGTGAAGAGCGAGGAGAACATTCCGAGAAGTAGCTGGTGAAAAACAAAATCAAGCTTCTTCTGTGTCTTAGTCTTAATGTTTTTTTTTTCTTTTAAATTCAAGAGAGTTTGACTTATGAAATACTGTAGCTGATGGACTCAAGAATAACAACTGACTCTGTTAAAAAGTCATTTTGCCAATACAATATGTAAAAACAGTTTAATTTTTATGTAATCATTTTCTGTTTTTGTTAGGAACTATAAAAGCTTCCTGTTGCTCTGTATGGCTTTTTCTGCCAATAATTTCTACAACTTTTCTTCTACGATGTGTGGCTATTATCCTATTATGCACTCCTTAAAATCTAGACCCATGGCCGCCTACCCTGTAAAGCCAACCTATCTCCATGTGTTGAGTTACTTCATCCTTCCCCTTGATGTTGCACACACCACTACTGAATATTTGTCACATTCTAATGTAAACACAAATTAGAATTTATGTTTCAATATCTACCTCTCACATAAGCAGTTCGAATTCATATTTCGACCTTCTATAGAGCCTCTACTAGGCTTGATACATATTAGGTGTTCAACATTTTTGTTTTTGTTTTCACTTGAATATATGACTCATGGTTGGAATTGAACCAGCAAACTCTGCCTTTGGTAGTTTGTTTTGCTGACATCTTTCCAAACAATATCTCCAGCTATTTATCTCTCATTTAGGCATACTACTAACTCCATATCCTCCCTCCACTTCAAGATCTCTCTGTCTTGGGATCTGTTTTCCAGTCTAAATTTTACTGATACATGAGAATAGAAATTTCACCTAACTCTTGTGAAATTGTTGTGGGACTAAAATGGTACAATGTTTTATTTAATACAAGGCTGGCACATAGTAAGTCCTCAATAGGAGCTATTTGATATTATGTAGAGAAGAAATATTCAACCATAATTTATACCATAAGCATTGATTGGATTAATATATAATTTTAAAATAATTTTGAATTAGATAAGGCATGGCCTTTAAAAAGTGTTTTGTGGATAATATTCCATAGCTCCCAACCACTCTAAGAAAAATTCAACCCAAATGTCTACTCTGACTTTCTGAATGGCCCTGAAGCCATCCAACCTCCACCTTACCAGGGGAGGAGGATCAGGGACTTGGCTTTTGATGAACTGTTTTCATTCTGTTTCTGTGTACTATTCCCTTGGGAATGGTGGAGGTGACCCCTTCTTGTGTTAAACCACAGCAATTGAAACATCAACCCATTGGTCTGTGGTGCTTCCTGTGGTTGCACACTGCCTTTACCATGATTAGAAATCCAAGACAACTTCAAACACACACACACATACACACACACACAATATTAGCTAGCAGCTTATTCATGTATTCGCATACAAAAATAATTGATTTTATAGAGCCCGTTTAAATTTATTATTGTCGGAGTATCAAAAAAAGAGGAAAAAGAAAACAAAAGTTGAGAAGCAGAAAAAAAAAAAAAAACGCAAGTCAAACCAACCAGAAAATACTCTATGAATGATATTTGTCAAGAAATATTATCTCCATCCTAGAGAAAAGAAAATCGTGGGAAGAGAGTTGTTTTTCTAAGGCCATAAAACCTGCCAGTGCCAGAGATGGCACTGGGTGCAATACTCCAATCCCATTTGTTTTGCTTTGCTATGAATCCAAGAAAAGCACTAGCCCTGGACCAGGCTCACAGCAGACATGGATAAAATGCATGTGGGATCCAAAGGTCAGGAATGGTGATCTCATGCAACTGAATTTGATGAGCCTTTGGGACCCAGCACCTCTGGCAGCTCACTAGACTGTGCACACTCTGTAGGTTCCCTTTAACATTCCTTCCTCTATGGTTTCCCCTGAGTTTTTCTCAGACCCACACAGTCATCATTTATTTTGGTAAATATTCCTTCTCCACTTATTAAAACTTATTCTCCAAAAGTACCATCTGGAAAGAATTTGGAAATGCCAATCCCGCAGAAGTGATACCCTCAAGTGAATTTACATTTGAACAAGGAACAATGATGGCGGGATTTCAGCCCTATCAACTGGCTACAGAAGAACATCTTAGAACAAGAAAACTATCTACAATCCATCAAATCATACCTCATCATCTTCTGCTTTTCCTACCATATATGATTCTTGAGGCATGAATAGACATGGAGACCCTTGTAACATATGTGTAAATATTTAATTTTTGTATATATCAAGGTATTAAACTATTAACTCATATCTGATCCTTCTACTTTGAAAAACGTACCTTCATTAACAACCTGAAAGAACACATTTGCATTTAGAATTCTTTCACTTTTCAGAGTTTTATGCTAGGAACAAGGCAGTGAGGGGAGAACCTGTATATCAAACTTCCTCTACACCTGTTCTATACAGGTGCCCTTTGGCCATCCTTGGTCCTAGGGGTTAGTATACAGGTTATTCCCCAGAGGCAAGACTTAGTGAAGAGGTTTACCTCGTCCTTAGAAGTGAACCTAGAATTTTTTTGGTTGAAAATTCCAAGATCCCAAATACCTGAGCATGGTCTAGAAGAGAAGTGCAGGCTCCAATTAAGCACATCTGCACAGCTTCATGGATACCTCCCACTGTGCAGAGGCACATGCCAGACAGGGGTTGAAAGGTGCTCTCTAAAGTTGAGGTTCAGGGGCATGGCTCCTCTTGCCTGAGTCTAATTGTACTGCTCATCAACATCTGCTGGGATAATCTGTGTTGACAGCAAAGATCATGCAAGTTTTAGGAAAGAGAGATATCATGAATATTTGAGAGTTTAAAAGACTACATTATTTCAAACTCGAAAGAAATATTGATGTGATTAGAAATCACTTCAATCCACCAAGCCTAAATCTTGCCTGTGTTTTAGAGAGTGAGACCAAAAAGGATGGGGAAGAATTTAAGATTCTCTCAAAGACTCTACGGGGCAATTTAGAAACAACATTGACTGCCGAAGAGGGAGAGAAACATGTTAGCAGACTTCAGGGAAGGTGGCTCTTCTACAACAGATGGGCAGATTGAACTTTTTTTTAAATGACGATTTTATGCCTTTGGCAGAAGTTTTCAACGTAATTTAGGAAAGAGGAAAAACAACATAAAGACAATTGATGATGTTCTTTAAGAATGGAGAAAGAACATCAAGAATTAGAGTTGTTAGTGATCCTAGGTTGAAGACATTAAATATTTGTGAAAATTTTCTGAAAAGACATGCCATAGAAATTGGTGGAAATTAAACTAGGTTTCAAATCCCCACTGTGTCATGTTGGCTGCCAGACATAAAATTTTCTAATAGGAAAGGGTCAGTAATTAAGTGGAACCAATGTATTTTGTTAGCCCCCTCACTTCTGTCTCCTCTTTTACTGTTTACACTGAACTGCTGATGGTTTCTCCTGATTCTTAAGTCCGTACTTCCCTATCCATCCTTTCAAGAACTTTTCTAAAAGTCATTCTGACTATGTCATCTTGAAGCAATTTCAGCTGCTCCTCATCAGTTGCATTTGAATTTCACACTTCTCAAAGCAACTCATAAAATGAACCCCAGGATCTGGCCTTGATGGACTCTTCTATCTTCATTTCCTGACTAACTCCCCCTAAATAATCCACTGAAAAATGTCCCCTACTATGACATGCTGTTTGAAGCCTCTGTACGTCTGCAGATTTTAATCCTTCTACCTGAATTACTTTTTCCTGCCATACTTGTCCTGGATGAACTTCTATTTAATACTCACTTAAAAAAAATAACCTTCTCTTGAACATTTCACAACTCTCCAAGGGAGAGTTAGTTTTCTCTTTCTGCGATTTGTCCCACACTTTGGGCACATTCCCAGTAGGACAGGTACTTTCCCTGTAGGTCTGGTGACTTGCCCTTAACAATTTCCCCTAAGTGAAACCTCTAACTTCCTGTGACATTCAAAGGACTGCTAAAGTTACATGAATTTAACAACACCAAAACAACATCTAGCAGAAGTAAAGGTCATCTTTATCTTGCCTCCCTTTTAAAGACTGAGGAATGATTGCATATACATATGTGTGTATGTATGTATATATTTTTTCCTTTTTTTTCCCTTCAGAAGCTCCCCAATAGAGCTGCTTTTTAGATAATATGCTCACCCTTAAATAAATCACTGGTAAGTGTATTGGAATTACCATACTTAGTTTAAGAACTTGGAATATCGTTATTTTCCCAGAGTGACAGAGAGCTGAATGAAAGTGAAATTTCTTTTGAAAAAGTAGTCTGGAAAAAAGTACTGGGATTGGCAGCCAACAGTGTTTGCTCCAGAGGTGAAGTGGGTTCATTCAAATAGGATACACTAGGCTTCCTGATTAACTTGTTTTCCAAGATGTGATCTGCACTCCGAAAGAAACATCATGTTACTTTCCCTGTAATGACACTTAAATCTTGAGACCATGGTTTGAAGCTGTTGGACCGAATCTCTCATGATTATTCTTAATGCATAACTTTCAAAATCTTTGCTTTCTGCCTCTATAGTGATAAAAGGCAAATGAAAGTTGATTCCAAGGATGATTCTATCCAGAGAAAGGATATGACACGTGTTTCATTAAGTTGGAAACTGGAACTACAGGCTAGCAATCTGAAAACTTCTTAATTTTAGAGAAACAAATGAACAAAGATGCTGTAATGCTATGTAGAAATCTTGGGAGTGAATTTTGGTACCAGATGAATTTAGGACTTAGGGGATTCCCCTGTTCAGTTTCTTGTATAACCGTGATCAATGATAAAAGTTTATAGCAGTCTACCATCACATTACACAGGCAAGACTACAAAGGCTTTGGACTCTTTACAACCAAGGGTTTGTCTCACACCATTATACTAGGAGTCCTAGCCAACTGGGGTTCTGAATGAAAGCCAAAACTATAAAATATACCTTGGAGAAAATAATTTTAAAAAAACAGCTAAAAGTGTCATAATGCGCCATAGAAAAGAGGGCTGTGGCTTTCATCTATGCCCAGTTATTATTGCTATTGTTCATACGTGTTTGCATGTGTTCTAATTATTCCCTCTTTACTGCACTGCATTGGTAACTCAATTTACTACGTAGTCCATAGCTTATAGATGATCTGGTAACATCTGGGTTGGATTTTGATGGAATTAGAGGATAAATACGTAACATATGGAGACTGTGGGTTCCAAGACAAAACAGCAGTTAAACTAGCCTGTGATATTCTCTATGGATATGGTAACCAAAAATAGCTTTGAATTGACTCTCTATTGGAAGGCAATAATTATATTTAGTTTTATTCTCATTGATTATTTTAGACAGGAGCATTCTTGAAACTATATATGTAGAAAGATGGCAGCCAATGACACAAAGGATGAAGTATCTACACTACCACGCAAGAAAGGATTGGTAAGCTAGACAGCTGAGAGAGCCAAACAGCAGTCGCAAACTGGGGCTGTTTTAGGAAAATTAGCATCTGTGGTTAGCCTAGCTATACCCAACATCTCTTTCCTTATGAACTTTCTCTATCCACAGATCAATACTTACGAAATAAGTGGTGAAGTGTTCTGCAGGCAGAAATGGCCACTGATTGTATCAGGATCAGTTGCCTTTGTGATTGGAAGGTTAACTGGGACAGATTTCCCATGATGAACAATAGTGTATTCAGTCATAAAAGACTCTACTCAGTATGGTTAGTCATAATTAAATAGGCCAATCAGACCAGCTTCTTCTGTATTTTGAACTGGAAATATGCAGAATTTTGAATAGGCAGCAAATGGGCAAAAATAAAAATGAATGTCCAATGAGAAAATTCCTTTGCCCACCTCAAAGGGGATAGGAATTGTGTTTGGAGATAGGATAAAAAAATGGGTTAATGGCAACTTCACTTATGTGTCCCTCCTGCTACATAAAAACAAAAAAATATAAAACAGTGAATTTATACTTTGATGAGACCAAATCAAAAAAAAATTTGCAAATAGCCCCCTGAACAAAAATGGTGACATTAAAACAGCTACATTAAATTGGGTATATAAAAATGCCCTGAGTGATATTTTATTCTATAGTTTAGCAAGAAACTGCTTAAGATAAGTAATTGAATCCAGGAAAAAATAAAAAATATTGATGAGATACTAACCCTACATTTAGAAGATACATATATTTATGTATATCTGTTTCTTATGCTTATGTACACATTTACACTTTTTTATTTAGCAAGTAGCTATGAAAAGAAAATTACTGGCTTTCATAGCATGCTGCCATGTTTCAGGGAATATTCAAACAGAAATTATGCTTTTGACTTCTTTTCTTAAGGCTGTTTGGAAAGAGATTACACATATTACAAAGAAAGAAAACTCAACACAAAGGTAGGCCAGTTCATGGATCTGAACTCATCAAATTATATAATCACAGAATTTCAGATTTGGAAGGAAATTTAGAGATATATTTGTAATGAATAATTGGATAAGTGAATGAAAGAGATAATGAAACTGATAAGAAATCTACTGAACGGATACATACCATTATTGCCTTGAATAGTTATTTACCTTTTCCCATGTACATTAATTAACACATCTGTACTGTCTTTGCATCATGTCTTGTATATGGAAGTAGTTAAGAATTCCTCAGTGTATCTTTATAGAATTGACACTGTCCAGAAAACATCTGCCAAATAGGAAAAAATGTGTATTCATTTTGTTTTCATCAATCAATCAGTAAAGATGTGTTGAATTTTCAGTCAGTAATAAAAAGTGCAAGATCATACAGGATAAAACGTATACTCAAGAATAAACACTAAGTGTATTCAAAAAAATAATTTGTAAATTTAGAAAAAAAATCACCTATATTATAAATATCTTTTAGAAAATTATGATGTCTTACGGATAGCTATTTTTGCTGTTGATAAGGTCCTCCTCGTATGAATAAAAAATTGTATAATATTTTCACAAAATAAAATGTGTCTTTCTAATTTCACTTGCTTCAGCATCTTCTATTAAATATTTACCTTCCCAAAATAGTATATAAAGGTTGTGAACTAAAATAAAATCTTAAGCTTCCTCCCACCAACTGACTGAATAGACCCCCTCCTGGCCAAACGGATAACCTAAAACAGAGTTGCTGGCCATGAGAAGGGAGGTCAGACATGCCTCATTATGCCCCCTTCCCTTCTTGGAGATATCCTTCTTAATCCAATTGCAGGCCGAAGGCTATGCAAGACAAACTTATAGGCCTTAATTTACATAAGAAATCACTTGAGTCTGGGTATATGGCCACGGCTTGTCCCTGATTAACAGACTTCCTTATCTTAAAACATTCCAAGCTTTCAGACAAAGCTTCATTTCTTTAACCAATTACAAATCAAAGAGTCTTTAAACCTATCAATAACCTGTAAGTCCCGCCCCTCCAACCCCCTCAGGTTTGAGAAGTTCCACCATTTCAGGCCAACTAATGTAAGCCTTTCATGTATTGATTTATGACTTTACTTGTAATTTCTGTCTCCCTGAAATGTATATCAAACTGTAAACCAACCACAGTGAGTCTACTTGCTCAAGGCTTCTTGGGCATGGCTCTGGGCCATGGTCCTCAAATTTGGCTCAGAATAAACCTCTTTAAATTATTTTACAGAGTTTGGCTTCTTTTCTATTGGCAAGGTGGATAGAGTTGAAAAATTGCTTATTCATCATATCCTCTTTCATTGTTCCATGTCACTTTTTAAAAAAGTTTCTCTGACTCTGTCTCCTTCAGTTCCATCTGAAAGGTAGATATTGCTTAATATTTTCTTACCCACACTGGTAGACTTGAACTCTCTGAGGTCAAGAATTTTTCTTTTTCTTCTCCTGTGTTCTCTGGGCCCACCCCAAGGTGGCCCTCACATAGGGGCGATGAAAACATTTTAATAAAATGCAGGAAGAACTGTGTTTCTAGTCTTCATCTCCCTCTTAAGCTGCAGATTTGCTGATCCATGGATCGATGCTCAGCATGGATATCTTCAGGCTTCTCAGGATTTCCAAAGTACAGATAAACAAACAAAGAAACAAAGATAAATCATCTCCTACTCAAAATAAATCCAAACATCTTCCATCACTGCAAGTATAACTTATTCTCTGAGTGTTGATAGTTTCTGACTAGAGACCCAGCATGTCAGAGTAAAATCATGCAAATAGAACTCCCAGTGACCTATCTGAACACCACAGAATTTCCTATGAGGAGACTTAACACAATGAGCATTCCTTTGAGAGTCAATGTACTTAGATGGTCTAACTTGGCTGAGTCTAGCTCTTCCTTCCATTTTATAATAGGCTTCTGGGAGTTGTTATCTTGCAAATTTTTTTTCTCTCTCTTTCTCTCATTCTCTCTCTCTCATCAGAATCTGTTGCTATGTAATACGGTGCTCATTGGCCTGGGATTACAAATTATTTAAAAACAATTTAGAGAATTTTTTTTTTCAATTTCAGGCAGAAAAGCATGCACTATTTTTCTGATATAGCATGGGGCATCAGAAAATAGTTTTGAACAGAACTTTGAAATATTTGGCCCAAAGAAAACAAACACCCCCAGAAACAAATAAGATGTGTCACAATAACTCATGATTTACAATCCCTTTCAGGACTGCCTGTTGCCCTTAGCAGTCCCTAAAGCAAAAACAAACAAAACAAATCCTTTCAGCATATCTTCATGAAACTGTCTGGGATGTGACAAAACTTTGAGAAACAGTTTTGTGATAATGGTTTTGCACTTTATTGGTACTTCTCCAGAGGAGGTGGTGAATGGCTGCTTTCAAATACATAGAGCTATCAAAGGCTAAAGTCAATAAAAACCTCTGTAGAATAATTGGGGAGGGAAGAAAAAGAAAAAAAAAAAAGAACATAAAAGGAATGAAAAGGAAAGCAGGACCTATAAATATAAAAGCCTAAGGAGTATATTTTGGGGGAACAGATGATGCAAAACAAAATTGGGAATAGTTATTGGAGGACCAAGGAAGGCAAATAAAACAATAAGATATATGATGCCTGTCGTCCTGCCTCAAGTCTAGCTCATCAGACAGTTTTTCATTCCATTTTGTATATATGAGTTTCATCTGACTACTGTCAACAGAAAGTGCTTGGATTTTCTGACTTTTTTTTCACTGTCAAAAGAAATAATAGGCTGATGAGATTCAAAGGCAACTAACATAACATCCTTTTCAAGAATGAGAAAAATACAAATTGAATTGTTTAATGAATAAAATATTTATATTTTTCATGTCTTGAAAATAACATTAATGATAATAAATAATAAGGAACAGTGTTATGTATTTAAAAAAAAAACTTGTCTAGAAGTCAGAAGGCCAGAATTTATTGATAAAATTTGTGTTTGATTTTATTGCTTAAAATATCATGCCTACTGTTAGCGAAAGTTCAACATTCGTTCTCAAGGCCACATCAGAAGAATGAGGACAATTGGTTTGAGGAGAAGGACAGAGAAGTTTATTAATTTGCCAGCAAATGACTCCCATCTCAAAGTACCAACATCCTGCTTCTGAGAAGGAGTACAGAGCTGTTAAAGATTCTGATTCATCCCATCTTCAGCTAAGACAACCTCCTGACCTCTGCCCAGGCAATTCCCCTGAGCCATCTCTTGTGTCACAAAGAACAAAAGACACTCTCCTACACCTCGCCACCACTAGCTTGAAGCAAGGATATAGGTTTTAGTTCTCAAAAAGGGTGAGGAAGTTTTGAAGAGACAGAAAACATTTTTACCTTTTTTAGGCCATTTTCTCTGTTATAAACCAGCCTGAGCAAGAGTGAGATCCTGTTTCTACTAAAAAAAGAAAAAGAAAAAAAAAATAGCCAGTTGTGGTGGTGTATACCTGTAGTCCCAGCTATTCAGGAGGCTGAGGTAGGAGGATTGCTTGAGCTCAAGAGCTGGAGGTCACAGTGAGCTGGATTCTGCCATTGCACACTAGCCCAGGTGACTGAGTGAGACTGTCAAAAAAAAAAAAAAAAAATCCCAAAGCATCATGTATTGTGATGATGCAATTATAAGAATTTGGAATTAGTCTTCCATCTCTGGAAATACCTGAATGATAATTTAACAAGGAACATCCTGGAGGATCAGACAGGGCTGATGACGTGAGCTGACTTGGGCAGTTCCTGACTGCAGGGCACAAGAGTCATCTCTGATCTACAAATGCATAAATAGCTGGGAGGCAACTTCTGTTTAGAGAGAATTACTCACAAGAAGTGGGAGGGCAGGTTATCAAATAAGCAAAGACAAGGAGCCTGTTTATGATTTTCAAAGCAGTTTGCCTTAGTATAGGCAGGCCAGAGGAAGAAGATGCCCGCCAATATGGATATGTAGCCACTCAGGGATCTGACCAGGACAGCAATTTAAAATCAAACTATAAAAGCCTAGAATTGTTTAAGGATATAAAGAACCTAACACAAATGCCAATGGCAGTGATTCTGACCTCTTCAAGGAATTAGAGAAAACTAATCATGAGCCGTAGAAGGTGAATGCACTGGGGATGGGAGGATAGAAACAATTTAATAATCTGGAGATTGGGTGAGATGTATAGCTGGGAGAAGCATTGTAGAAGAAATTAAAATGAGGGATTTAATCCTTGTTTTCCTTTCTTCGCTCTGGCATCAACCAATTTTGTGACTTTGAACAAGTTCTACTGTCCATTCTACTCATCACTAACATAAAAGGACTGGACTAAATGTTTCCAAAGTACTGCCGTACTCAGAGACTCCATTATTTTCTATTCATGATAGTGTTTGCAATTATATGGTGCTCTGCACCTCCAAAATGTATTTAAGTGATAGTGTTTGTTCTTTGAAACAGTCCTGTGTGGTAGCTCATATAGAAAACACCATAGCTCATTTTAAAGATAAGAAAATGAAGGCCTACACAGGTAAGATGACTTTCTCAAGGTTGCTTAGCTAATTAGTATCAGAGCAAAGACTAGAAACACACTCCTGCTGTACTTGAAACTGCATTACCTATCCCTTTCAGCAAAAATTTATAAAGCCTTGTATAAGAAAAATTATATTTTCTTATGTGCATTTTCTTCAATTGCTTTATATCAACAGGGCACAAAACTTCTTGAGAAAAATAGAAATAAAAAGTCAGAATTGGAAAAAGAGAAAGTCTGTACATTTACATAGTGAAAGAAAATATAAACAAAGTTAAATAATCAATTACTTAGCAAATTTATATTGAGGATGCATAAGGTCATCTGCTAGATGTTGTGGCAGGTACAAAGATTTTTTTTAAAGGCAACATATTTGCCAAAATAGGGCTTCTAGAATTTCATAATAACATCAGGCATGTCCAAATGAAACCTTGTCATAAAATGTGGAATATTATGAATGTTTTAATAGATACATAAATATGACACTTCAAAATCTCAAGAAGAATTAATCAAGTCCCTTTGGATAAGTCAGAGAAAACTTGAAAATTTGGTTTCTGAGTTTGGAAATAAAGTGTATCATCTTGATATTTTTTAAAAATTAGAAACCTGTCAAATTAAGCAATGTATGTTGTTAAATTTAGAAAACTAGAAATATGTAAAAAGATACATAGAACCCTTTGCAGTTCATTGGAAAGTTGTAGCCACACGATAGCACAACATATCGCCATGTTCACCTCTCTTCTTCCTTTGCTTTGTCTTTTTCTTTACTCTTATTCCTTGTCTTAAGGTCTCATTCGATGGACCCAAGATAAGACTATAATAACCCTTGTCTAATGATCCAGAACATCATATACGAAAAAGTATGAGAAGTATTTTAGTGAAATAAGGTGCACTCCACTGTAAGAAAAACCCAAAGAATTCTAATGATAATGTAAAATATTATGGGTTCATAGAACTAGGTAAATCTATCAACACAAGTATAATTCTCCCTCAGTTGACAACGTGTAGGGCAGTCTCATCAAAACGACAGCTGTCTTAGGTATGCACAAAATATTACATGAGAAAAAATATAAGAAAAGGGTGGCATTTGATATCTCAATTATTCTTTTTTTTTTTTTTTTTTGAGATCAAGTCTGTGTTGCCCGGGCTAGAATGCTGTGGTGTCAGCCTAGCTCACAGCAATCTCAAACTCCTGGGCTAAAGCAATCCTCCTGCCTCAGCCTCCCAAGTAGCTAGGACTATAGGCACGCGCCACCATGCCCAGCTAATAATTTTTTTTCTATGTATATTTTTAGTTGGCCAATTAATTTCTTTCTATTTTTGGTAGAGATGGGGTCTCACTCTTGCTCAGGCTGGTTTCAAACTCCTGACCTTGAGCGATCCTCCTGCCTCGGCCTCCCAGAATGCTAGGATTACAGGCATGAGCCACTGTGCCTGGCTCTTATTCTTATGTCAATATGTGCATACTTAAATTTTAAACAAACAATTGAATGAAATGGAAATGCTTGCAATGTAAGAATGCTCTAGAATCAATATGTCATTTTGTCATCCAAAATGTATTGAAAAGGACACTGAATTGGGGTCACCACTGTTAGATTCAGATTCCATCTCTAGCAAAACTTAGCCATGTAAGCTAGAATGAATCGTTTCATTTCTCTGGACTTCAGTCAAATGAGCTAGTTGAATGAGTCACAAGTTGCAAATCTTGCACTACAATGCAAGAGTCCTGAAAGATTCTCTTTGGAAAAAAATAGTTATGAGATGAAATATACTTAAGGAATATTCATGCATCATCAACACCTTATGGAATCTCAAGACATAATAGCATTGCAAAGGCTCAGAAAAGGTCTGTAGTAAAGAAATCTGTTTAATTTCATCATAGCATTTTCCAAACATACAGTATTTTGAAATTTGTAATTTCATTAAGATGAACATCATACGGACATAGTTTTCCGTGGATATATTTTTGGAAATGCAAAGATATCAATAGATCCCTAAAATTCTAGGATTTTAATCTTACTAAAAGTATTGAACTGAAATTGGAGACCTCATTTTCATCTGTGCTTATGAATGGTATCATCTCTTACCCACAGTGAAATAGAGTGAGCAGAGATAAGAAGGAAACACTTTGAAACTGAGGATTCAAAAACGAAGAAAGACAAAAGTGTAACCTTTTGCTGTGGAAGAAATGAAATCAAGTTTTGCTAAACCAAGTGACTTTAAGTGTAACAGGGAGTCACAGATTCACATCTAAAGGAGAATACCTGGTGAAGAGTCTACAGGCAATTTGGAATAAAGTTTCTTAACTTTAGCACCATTGGCATTTAAGGTTATCAGTTATGACCAAATTTCTCCTAGTGAGCAATCTTCACATTTTAGATTAGAGCATACCCTCCTGGGAAGGTATTAAGAAATGCATATCTTTGGTGTATCACAATGGTTAGTGCAGGTATAAACTAACAAGGACCCCGACTTTGTTCCTCGTATGTTATAATTTGTTTCTGAATCCGATGTGTTAACCTAGCAGGAAATACTTCATGTAGCATTGCACGGATTCGTTCTGATGGAAGCTATTGAGGTAGGGTATTCGGGATTAGTGACTGCATTTTCTTCTGGCCATCTAACACTGCAAGGGGCTTGGCTACTGGATGGACTGTGGTTTGAAAATGCTGGAGGCATCTGTGTGAGGAGACATGAGAGGAGATTTCCGCAAAAAGAATGCAAGATTTGGTTTCTAATTAACCCATAGTTTATAAAAATCCACCCATGGTGATGAGAAGCCAAAGGGGAATTCTTTGTCTTTAGACCACATCTTAGTAGATGGATATTTCTACACATATGTCAGACAAGGAGAGCAAAAGGGAAGGTTCTTCTTGGAAGGGGCCTAAGGAAATTTCCCTTGAATCTTTCACATCTCTCAGATCCCAATTCTTCAGCCTTTGCTTACAAGAATGATATTGTAATAGCAAAAGATACTATTTATTATACAAGTACATTCCTGGTGTTGTTGCATTTAATCATGATAGAAGTCCCATGGGTTGTTTTTATCACCAATTTGTAGATGAAAAACTGGAGACTCAGAGATAAAGTAACTTTAACTGACATATGGCTTAGCCAGGATTTTAACCTAAGTTTGCCTAATTCTAAAACTTGTGCTCAGATTGACTGTACAGCCATCCTTTAAAAGATAATTATTTTGCATCTTCACACTTGTTATTAATATGCTTTAAATATCCTTACATTGTCAAACTATAAACTATAATGGTAGATTATAGGAAATATTTAGTTTCTTCAAAGAATGATTTTAGTAAGCACCTGAGTATTTGGTAGATAAATAAATCATGTGACCTGAGGCACAAAGAATTGAGTTGATACGGGGCACAGAGTATGTGAATTATCTGAGTTTTCTTCTTCTTCTTCTTCTTCTTCTTCTTCTTCTTCTTCTTCTTCTTCTTCTTCTTCTTGCTGTTCAATGAAAACATGGAGGCTTATTTAGACCAGGGAGAGCTCTGTCTTGAGGGGTCCACTGGGAGTATTGGAAAGAAGGATAACAGGTGTCTTAGTCCATTTTCTGCTGCTATAACAGAATACCATGGACTAGGTAATTTATAAAAGACAGGAATGCATTTCTCCCAGTTCTGGAGGCAGAAAAGTCTAAGATCAGGGCTCTAGCAGGTTCATTTGTCTGGTGAAGCCTTCATCCTCTAGAAGGGAGCAAGGCTGTGTCCTCACATGGTGGAAGTCAAAAGGATAAGAGACTGAGTGTCACACAAAGCATTTTGTTATTAAGGATCTTAATTCAATTCATGAGGGAGGAGCCTTCATGGTCTAATCATCCCTTAAATCCTTCATCTCTTAATGTTGTCACATTGGCAACACCTTAATTTTGGAGGAGACACATCCAAACCATAGCAATAAACTTCCAGGTGCTAATGTTCACTGAGAGAAGGTAGTGATATTTTCATAAGAAATTAACTTAGAAAAATAGGTAAGAAGTCAACTCCTTTTAAGCATATTGAGAAGATCTATTGCAAACACTGGGCTTGGAAGAATCCATCAATGACCACTGAGTAAATACATTGTGACTATGGGACACATGGAAAGAAATTACCTAGAGAAGGCTGGGTGCGGTGGCTCACGCCTGTAATCCTAGTATTCTGGGAGGCCAAAGTGGGCAGATCACTCAAGGTCAGGAGTTTGAAACCAGCCTGAGCAAGAGCGGGACCCCATCACTACTAAAAATAGAAAGAAATTATTTGGCCAACTAAAAATATGTAGAAAAAATTAGCTGGTCATGGTGGCTCATGCCTGTAGTCCCAGCTACATGGGAGGCTGAGGCAGTAGGATTGCTTGAGCCCAGGAGTTTGAGGTTGCTGTGAGCTAGGCTGATATCACAGCACTCACTCTAGCCTGGGCAGCAGAGTGAGACTCTGTCTCGAAAAAAAAAGAAAAAAAAAAAGAAATTATCTAAAGAAAAGGGAGAATTTTGCAGGGGATAAAGTGAGTAGGAACTGAAATTATCACTAAGAAATAGAAGGCAGTAGTGGAATGAATTGAAGTCAAGGGACAGAACTGTCTAAGTGCATTTTAATTCACTTTATCAACCAGTTACTGAGGGCCTTTTCTATGCCAGGTGAAGGACTAGGTACATGATGATGTGAAGTCAGATAAACCTTGATGCCTACTCTCAACACAGTCATAGTTTAGTGGGGGAAAAATGAAGTAGCACATAATTTCAGCATAATATGGGAAATACTATGACACATTGTGGGTTAAAAATTAGCTCTCTTTCTAGTCAGTTTGGCTCATGGATTCCCAAAAGGACCCACAATTGTTAACAAAGTTCTAGAGTAGAAATGTGGAATATTATAAAGACGGAGAAAATTCCTAGTCACCATTTTATAGGAAAAAAAGAAAGAATTCTGTAAGGGGCCATAATGCCATATATTTGAACTCACATTTGGCCTTAACTCTGGTCATCTTCATCTAGTGTTATGCAAACCTGGTGCAGGAAGAGCTGATTGTATTGAGAGGAGGCAAAACATCTCACAGAGCCTAACATGATTGACATATGAAAAAATATTTAGAAGACAGTGAGAAGAAAACCATGGAACTTATTGGGACTACTTTATACTATCTTCCAACACTAACTTTTCTACTGCTAAGTCTTTTATTAATTTAGTTTTGCTTTTTACTGACTGTGGGCAATAACTTGGCTCTCAAAAATTGGGAAGTTATGTTCAACTTTGCAATTAGCCAAGTGCGAAAAGAACCAATATGGAAAGAAAATAAAATAATGGTATCAATTGTTTGGCTGATAGTTGGTGTCTCACTTTTGTACCACTTTGGTGGTATCTAGAAAGGAAAGAAAAGAAAACAAACAAACAAAACAAAGTTGGAGAGGAGGAAATTAAAGAATTGCTGGAGCCAAGAAATAGCAATGGGGGCAAAATTGAGGAAAAGCCCATGTGCCCTACATGGGCATAAAGAAAACACACACTATAAATATATGGAGAAAATAAGAAGGCATGGAGTAGGAGAAATATTAGTAACATAAGGACAAGAAGAATTAAAAGAACAAGAGAGAGGCGAGAGAAAGAAAAAGTGGAAATAATGAAGAAAAGGTATAAGGAAGGAAAGAAAGGGAGAGGAAAGAAAGAAAAGAAGTTTCTAATTAATTCCATCCTAAAAGTGGAGAAGTTGAAGTATAAGGTTGTCTGAGGTCCTTTCCAGTCAGTACTATAAGCAGTGTAAGCTTTGGAGACCAAAAGATCTGGTTTTATTTATAGTTCTGTATCTTCTTACATGATCTTAAGTAGCTCAGCTAAACTTGCTGAGCTTCTGTTTCTTGTCTGTAACATGTGGATTACAATTTTTCAGGTTTGTTTTGAGTACTAGAGAAAATGTATGCAATGAGCCTAGTGCCTTGCTAAGCACTTAAAAAAGTGATAGCTGCTTTTATTATTGGTATTTTTCATTGTGACTTAATCATGTGTTTTATTTTTTTGTCAGTTAACTTCATATGTCTATTTTTCTTACTTTTATTAGCTAGGTTATGTTGCCATAACAAACAACTTGAAAATCTGAGAGGCTTAAATGACACTCTAACTCTTGTGTATTTTTTTTAATCAGTGAGGTCTCTGCTCTAATTCATCCTTGTTCCTAGACCTGAGCTTATGGAGCCTCCATCATTTGGAAGGTCAGTGAGTACTACAGTAGCAGGAAAATTGCATATCTGCTCTTAAACATTTCTCCAAGAAGTGACACATCACTGCTACTCACATTTCGTCGGCCAAAGCAAGACACATGACCACACTCCACTTGAAGGTGACAGGGAAATACAGTTCTGTCATTTTCCCAGGAAGATGAAATTATCAAAACTATCAAAAGCATGGACTACTCTTCTACCTCACCAACCAAGTTTCTTCACTGCTAAAATAGTGCATATCTGATAATATTGTTATGAGTATTACAATGATAAATACATATAGAACATTTGGAAAAGTGCCTAGCATGTGAAGATCACGCAGTCATTGCTATATCTTCAAATCTGTTGTTCTTGGTAATCCTCCTAAGACCTGAGTCATGGTTGGTGCTGCCTTGCTGCCTCATGAGCATTTTGCCTGGTGCTTTGCACAATCTAGTAACTCAATAAATATTTGTTGAATTGAATTGAATAGTGTTCCAGCAGCATGGCTGGGACCACCCACCAGCTGGCAGACCAAGCACATGTAGGTTTATCAGTTCCATTTCCCCTGCCAAACACCAATGCACTCCACTAAGCATCCCTCAGCTGTGATTCTCTATTTTGGCAACTTAATTGACCTTAATGTAAATGTTCCCAGCCACATAAAACATGTTGTGAAGTGCACAACAGCAGTCGCAGTTGACTGCCAGCTGCCATCACACTATGTGTATGCAATTTATTCCTCCACAAACCCTCCTGAACATAACAAATAACAATGCCTTTCCTAGAAACCTCCCAACAGTCAGCACACATGGTACCAGTGGCACATTTTAATGACTGCTACAAAGGAAAAAAAGATATGTCAGAGTTTAAAAACAAGAGCCTGCCTTCTAATATAAAGATACTCTTTGATGCGAAGCTAGAAGAGGGTCCTCACCTATCTAGAATCCATGTGAATTGTACTCCTTTGCATAATTAAATATGAGGGCAGCAGAGGGAAAAAACTGTATTAGAAAAAAGGTAACTGAGTTCTAGTGTCCTTTCTGCCACCCTTATGCTGAAGGACTCTGAATACCCCACTTAATTTTTCTGGACATTATTTTAAGCATTTACAAAATGGAGAAAATAATGCTTGCATGATGTCTTTCCAAAAGCTAGTGAAAAAAAATGAGTAATATAAAAATTCTTTGAAAAGGTCAAAATTATTATGCAAATATCAGAAAACATTAGTCAAGACATTTTATTTTGGATCTTGGTATCCCATTTTGTGTTTTTTGTTGTTGTTGTTGTTGTTTTTACTTTTCCATGTTTGATCTCAGTCAATTTTTCTGCTGTGGGGTTGCCCATATCTTCCCTAACAGTCATGTTTAATTAGTAGCAAGTCAAGGAAGGAAAAGAACATCCTGGTCTCTGCCATGTTCTACAGAAATGCTGTTCATCCAGGTTTGTGCCCAAGCCCAAGATCTTGACAATCACAGGCAGGATCATCTCAATCTATTCAAATTTCTGTAATTTGAATAAAGATGATTTAATAGTTTACTGAAGGAACTGACTGAGAAGATAATGACCTTGAAACAGGCTGTACAACACCACTCTTGTGGACAAGATCGAAAGTGGCAAATAGATATCCACCTTTGGATCCATTGTCTGAGTGAAGGAACTGGAAATCCCTGGAGAGGAGGCTGGAGTAAAGTGAAAAAGGTAGAAGTGGGACAAGCTGCTCAGCAGGATCAGAGTAATTATGGAAGGAGTCCACATGTGGGAAAGGGGCAAAGGAGAAAATCCTGGGCTGCATGCTTCACCTGAGGATACTGCAGCTGGACTGGCGGGAAGGCCCCTCCACTGCCACAGGCCTCCAGACTGATACAGAGACCTGACTGGGGGCTGTGCAGCTGGATTGCTCAGTAGAGAAGGGATAACTGGCTTGTGAACCCTGGGTGCTGTGGCTGGTGCCATTGTAACATCCCAAACTCAGAATGAAACTTTTTCCCAAGGGTCAGATCTGTGACTGCTGCCTCCCCCTTGCCCTTGCCAGGCAGGGAAGGAGTGCAGGATCCTGGTACTCATGTATGCCCCAAGGGCAGGTGACTTGCACCCCCACTACCACTGCCAGCAGGGGCCCTAGGCAGAGCAGTGGATGACAGGCCCTGCCCACCTGCTACTGTAACTGGGGTGATCCCTCTCAGCTGAACTTCCCACAGGACCTAGGCAAAGCAACTCCCATACCCCTTCCCACTCACTGCTCACTGCTGGGGCAGCTGGACCACTGTCACCACTGTTGCCTGAAAGGCCAGAAGTGGGACAAAAGATAGTGCAGCTGCTGCCTTTAGATCTGGGTGGACTACACTCTATAAATCCATGCCATCCTGCACAGGTGTCCTGCCCCATGGTCACTCTGGCCTGCATGTATGAGTTTCCTGCCTCACAGACCTACTCCATCAAACTTAGACACCCTGCCCCATAAGTCTACTCTGTCCTGGAGTCCTACTTTACCCATGCATGAGTTGTGACTTGCTGGCCTGCTCCACACCAGGGCCCACTCTACCCCACACTGCATGAGTCAGTGGGGCCACTAAGATCTGAGTACCTGCTATGTCCCACACCATAACCTGCATGGACTTTGCGCCACTCAGTCACCCAGACATACACACATGTGCCATGCCCAGCAGATCACCTCCATCCTTGCTGAGACTGCCCCCACCTGTGTGTGCACCTGGCACTAGGGGCAGGCCCTGTCACAGGAGCCTGGTAACAACCACAGGGGCACAGGAGAGACACAGCAGAGCAGTAGTGTTAAAGGTTCATGGTGCATCCACCCTTCTTCTGCCTGGTCAAGCTTCCGGAATAGGACACAAGCACTTCATCCAAGGATCCATCCCTAACTTCACTGAACAACAGAGGTACCAGCAGAGGAGAACAGGTGTAACATATCTGCTATCTCTTTTGAGCTAAGAGGCTCCAAATGAGAACAAACTAGCATAAAAAATCTGCCAACATGTAAAAATAGGCTGTTTCGACATGCCCAAAGAATCACAATGCTCTCTCCAATGAAAAGAAGATCATTGAAACAACAGAAATAGAATTCAGATTATGGATGGCAAGTAAAATGAATAGAATTGAGGCAATGGTAGAAAACCATATCAAAGAAACAAAAAATTTCAGGATAGGAATAAAAAATTCACCAAAAGGATAGATAACATTAGAAAAAAGGTAACAGAACTTAAAGAAGTGGAAGAATCATTTAGGGAATTTCAGAATACAGCAGAAATCTTTAACAGCAGACTATACCAAGCAGAAGAAAGAATTTCAGAGGTTGAAGACAAAGATTTTGAAGTTAATAAAATAATATGGATAGAAGAATATAGAAGAATGATCACTACAAGAAATATGGGATTTGCAAAATAAACAAATATAATAATTATAGGTATCCCCATAAGAAGAAAAAGCAATAAGTATGGAAAACTGATTTGAGAGAATAATAGAGGAAAACTTCCCTGGTATCACTAGAGGTTTAGATATCCAGATACAAGATGGCCATTGAACACATGAAAGAGTCATAGCAAATAGGACATCACCAAGACATGTAATCATTAGCCTGACCAAAGTTAAAGTGAAGAAGAAAATCCTACAAGTTGAAAAGGATGAAAAGAGATGAAAGCAAAAGGAAAACCCCTTACAAAGGAAAACCCATCAGACTAATAGCAGACCTCTCAGCTATGACCTTTCAAGCTAGAAGGGATTAGGGTCCCATTTTTCATCTTCTTAAACAGAATAATCGCCAGCCAATAATTTTCTATCCTGCAAAACTAAGTTTCATAAATGAAGAAGAAATAAAGTCTTTCTCAGACAAGAAAACACTAAGGGAATTTGTCTTTACTAGACATGCCTACAGGAAATGTTTAAAAATTTGCTATACAAAGAAGAGAATAATCAATACCCACCAGTATAAAAATACCCAAAAGTTAAAGCTCATAACTCCTATAAAACAGTAATGCAAGGAAGAAAACAAAACAAATAGATATCATTCATCATGATGAACAGAACAGTATCTCACATATCAACACTAACATCGAACATAAACAGTCTTAATGCTCTATTTAAAAGACACAGACTGGCTGAATGGATGAAAAAACACATCCCAAGTATCTACTGTCTCCAAGAAACTCATCTAATTGGCAAGGATACTCATAGATTCAAGGTAAGGGGATGTAAAAAATATTTTGCAAGAATGGAAACCACAAATAAGTAGGAGTAGCTATTCTCATGTCAAATAAAATACAGTTTAAATCAACAATTGTAAAAAAAGACAAAGATAGTCATTGTATAATAATAAAAGAAACAATTCAGCAAGAAGACACAACAATCACAAATATATACTCACCTGACACAGGAGCTCTCAGTTTCATAAATCAAACGGTACTAGATCTAAGCAAAGAAATAAATGACATCATCATAATTGCTGGGGACTTCAACGTTCCACTGACAGAACTGGACAGATCATCAAGGCAGAATATTGACATAGAAACACTGGACTTAAATAGGATTCTAAAACAAATGGACCTAACAGATATCTATAAAATATTCTTCCTCAAACTGCAGAATGTACATTCTTCTCCTTAGTGCATGGGACATTTTCCAATATAGATCATATGTTAGTCCAAAAAACAAGTATTAGCAAATTGAGAAAATCTAAAACATTCCAAGTATCTTCTCAGATCACAGTGGAATAAAACTAGAAATAAATTCCAGAGGAGCTCTCAAATTTCCACAAAGTTGTGGAAATTAAACAATCTGCTACTGAACGATGATTGAGTCAATGATAAAACTGAGATGGAAATCAAAAAATGTTTAGCACTGAATTACAGCCATGACACAAGCATCTCAAATACATGGAATACAGTAAAAGCAACATTAAGAGGGAAGTTCATATCCTTAAATTCTTACATCAAAAAGACAAAAGATCACAAATAAAAATTTAATGTCATACCTCAAGGAACTAGAAAAAGAAGAACAAACCAAACTCAAAGCTCACAGAAGAAAAGAAATAACAAGTCTTAGAACATAACTAAATAACATGGAAACAAACAAACAAAATACAAAGGATCAATGAAACAGAAAATTGCTCTTTGAAAAGATAAAAAAAATATGCAGACCTCTAGATAGATTAACCAGAAATAGAAGAGAAAGGACCAAGTTAGCTAAGTCAGAAATGAAAAAGGAGACATTACAACTGACACCACAGAAATGTACAATATCATCCCTGACTACTATGCTCTCAAGGATCCAGAAGGCCACATGTGGTCCCAAGGCTGCAGATTCCCCACCCCCAGGCAAAAAAATATGAGTAAGCCTCGAAAAGCAAATATGCAATAACAAAAGTAAATAAATGTCACTTAATTGAACTAAAAAATTTCTACACAGAAAAGGAAATACTCAACAAGGTAAACAGACAACCCACAGAATGGGAGAAAGTGTTTGTAAACTATGCATGAGACAAACAGTAATATCCAGAATCTACAAAGAACTCAAACAAATCAGCAAGAAAAACACAAATAACTCTGTCAAAAATTGGGTAAAATATATGAACAGATTCTTCTCACGAGAAGATAGACAAATGAATAATTAACATGAAGAAAATGTTCAACATCATTAATTGTAAGGGAAACACAAATTCAAATCACTAGATAGCAAGTTACGCCTGTCAGACCTGCCATTGTTAAAAAGTCAAAATCAACTGATGTTGGCACAATTGCAGTGAACGGGGAACGCTTATACACTGTTGGTGGGAATGTAAACTTGTATAGTCACTAAAGAAAACAGTATGGAGATTCCTCAAAAAACTAAAAGTAGACCTACCGATTCAATTCAGCAATCCCACTACTGGGTATCTACCCAAAGGAAAATAAGTCATTTTATAAAAAAGACATTTGTACCCAAATGTTTATCAGCACAATTCATAATAGCAAAGATATGGACTCAACCTAAGTGCTCATCAGCTGATGAATGGATAAAGAAACACACACACACACACACACACACACACACACACACACACACACTATGGAGTATTGCTCAGCCATAAAAAGGAATGGGACACTGTCTTATGCAGCAACTTGTATAAAACTGTAGACCATTATCCTAAGTGAAGTATCTCAGGAATGTAAAAACAGATACCACATATTCTCACTTATAAGTTGGAGCTAACGGAAAGATATACGGTCATAAAGAGCAGTAATGAACATTGGAAACTAACAAGGGGGGATGGTAGGAGGAGAGTGAGGAATAAAAATCTACCTATCAATTACGATGTACACTATTCTGGTGATGGGTACACTGAAAGCCCTGACTTCAGCATGATATAATTTATAATTTCTGACATAACAGAAAACACTTGTACCCCTTAAATTTTTTTACATTAAAACTAAATAAATAAAATAAATAATAAAAAAATTGATTGACAACCACTGAACTCAAGCTCTAAGAACTAAACAGAAGTTATGAGGGGTTAAGAAGTGTGTACATCTAAATGCAAAAGCTCTACAGAGTGGTACTGGGAAGGGTACTAGCTATGCTTTACTAGGAACTTCGGGAGAACCTTTAAACCTATAGAAGCTAGAAACAATATTCTCTCTGAGCTAGCCAGGATCCTTTCGTTGTTGAATTTCTGACTCTTTTATTCCGTCTGTCCCATCCCTTTTACCTCATGCCAGTCTTCACAGAGAAGGTATTCTCCTGTCAGGGTCTTTGCTAGTCTTCACATAAATACCTTAGTTATTCTTTAAATTGTGATACGCTTGTTTGAAGCTCCCACATTTATGTGTGGGTGAATGCTTTATTCAATATATTTATAAGGAAGTATTTTTTCCTGGGCTTTTGCAAAATGCTTGCTACCTGTTTTATTTCTTATGCCAGGGAACCTTTTCTCTCTCGACAGGTGCACGATCTAAATTGTACATTAGGGTAATTCAGGTCCTTAAAATGAGCAAAAACAAATATTCTCTTGTTGATAGGCTCATTTACCTACAAGGAAACCAATGGTTTTCTGGTGGCTTTTAGTTACGTGGCCAATTTCTATGATCACTTTTCCTGTGGATTCATACAGAAAACATAAACTTCATGTACAAAACAACTACTTAAGGCTTTCTCCCAACACCTGCCCAGCACTAAATAAGACTTTTTGAACCAAGCCACAAAGTCACATTGGCCATACCCAGGGAAAATGCATGGAGAAAATAGAACCCTCAAACAAACAAACAAACAAAAAAGAGTGAGATTGAAAGAGATATGTAGATAGAGAACAAAGAGAAAGAAAGGAAATAACACATGGGGAGAGGGTGAATACAAAGAAACAACCAGATAAAACCAGCCCCTCTCCCCCACCCTGCCCTTGTTATGTTGCTATGTTTCCTTTTCAAGAAGCTGGGAAGCAGGAAGGAATTTTACTGGAGGAGGATAGGAGAGTTGAGCAGTATTTATTGTTCCATTCGAATCACGGCTTCATAGGCGATTTTACTCCTTCATTGGAATGAATAAGAAGTTCCTAAGCATTACATATGAAACTCTTCTAACATTCATTAAGTATAAAAAGACTAAAAATATAGAATATGTACTATAATTTAAAATTTACTAATTTGAATTATTCTCCATTTTGTTCCCTTCTCTCTCTTTTTTTAATTCTCCTATTTCATTGGGTACACCTATTCCTCCAGGTGCAGTGACAATCATTTTTCTCTCATGAAACCATTAATCAGTTTCTCTTTTTATCAAATTTTACTACTGTACATATGAAAAGAATAAGAGTAATAAGTACGGTTTACAATGATTGTGTCGTGTATTATTTCCTAAATGTTGCCTATGGGTTGGGCTAGACTGTGAGAATTTTCTCTTAAAATTTTGATTTAGGACAATTCACACAATGAAGTGACAGATTAGCAACATCCTTTATTGAAGATACTGTTCATTTTCTACTTTTTTTGGATCTTCCTCTCTGTGTAACACAGGAAGAAAATAAGAAAGGGAGGAATGGAGAAAAGAAAGAAGAGAGAAAAGGGAAAAATTGGGTAGATACAAAAACATTGATTAAAGACCTACTTTGTTTTAGGCAAGAGGTCCAGTGATTTAAATATATTGTGCATTTAACTATCTAACAATATTTAGAAGAACCACTGTTATTGGCATTTGCCAGATTTAAAAAAAAATTATTTTACACAGGTTAATTTGTAGAAAGTCAAATGGCTGGTAAGCAGTAGGTGTCTATTTGATTTCAGACTGTCATTTGTTGATTTATTGACATATTAAAAGCATGAATAATTTGAATTGTGGTTTTTAATGTGGTAGCTGTTAGCTCATATGGCTATTTAAGCTAGCTAAAATTAAATAAAATTAAGAATACAGTCTGACAGTTGCATCAGCCACATTTTAAGTGCTCAATAGCCACTTTGGCAAGTGGCTACAGCTATGAAAAATGGACATATAGAACACTCCTATCATTGCAAAAAATTCCACCAGGCAGAGCTATTTTAGAATGTAGGCTTTTCATGGGTCAGAAATAATCTATTTCTGTTGGTTTTTGTGAGACTCATGACTATACGTGTGTTGTGATTTCTCCTTTCTTTTTTGAGGAAAATATTTTACTAGACAAAAATGCCAATCAATCTTTGATTATTTTAATGCTAAGGGAAATAGATTTCTAATATTCAGCTCCAAACTCTTGGTAGACCTCTGCAAAGTGATTGGTGAAATTTATGGGCACAGCTGGTTTGCAGTTGTAAAACCTTATATTTTTTAATGCAAAATGGCATCTGTGCCTGCTAATTGGATACTTAGGCATACACACATAAATTGCCTGGGAATTAGAAAGGTGTATTTTTTAAGTCTGTCCCACATCTTACCATTTTGAGAATTATTGCTTAGATTCATTTTTCCTCCTTGTTATTCTTGTAGAGGGGGTGGAAGAAAGCCTTTTTCTTGTTATAAATATTGCCCGTTGGAAAAACATCCTTCCTCCTCCTAATCCAGTTTTAATCCTTTCAAGCTCTGAACTAAGAAACCACTGTCTGTTGTGGTATCTGCTATTCTAGGTAAGTTTGAGATCTGTAATCATTGCCAACTGTCTGGTGAGAAAGGAAGAATCAAACTTGTAAATGCCACAGGCAACCTTATTTTTGGAGTTGGATTCAAACTTAACTCTGAGGCCATAGAAAAGCAGTCTGGACAAAGCCTTGCCCAGCCTATCTTTGAACATTTTAGTTCTATGGGACATTGCCTAGTTTGCAATGCAATGGCAACAATAGGATTGAGAGGTATTGTGTTACAAGTTTCATGCAAAAGTTTATTAAATTTGTTCTCATAATTATTGTGAACCCTAGAATAGATGACTTGGTCTCTAGAGCCTATACTTCTACCACCTGAGCAGATTGCTTTATCATTCTTCCGTGCACTGGTAATTTCCATAGAAAGCTTGCTAACCTGGTATTGACAATTACAAACCATAATCAGAAGATGAATAGGGCTCACCCACGCTGATCTGCAGTAAAGCTGATACCAGCTATCTGGGAAGAAAAGAAACACAAGAAAGTAAACACCAAACTGCTGGTATATTTGCCCTTTCTATGTGAGCATTACAAAGTGTGAAACATGAATGCAAAGAAAGAGAATGATTTTCAGAGATTTAATCCCTTTACAATAGAAAGCTTTGGTTGCAGTTTAAGGAGCCTATTCACCTCAAGGTCAGAGCTCGAATCTCATCTGGATTTATGTATAGTGTTCACATTCAATTATTTTTGAGCTCTTCCTGCAGTATTGCCTGCTTGCGTTGCATATATTGTTTACGCCCATTGCGCCTTTTGTGCATTTGTCCTGCACATTCTTGTCTGCTTTTGTGGCTAATATGGTCTGATCTTTTCAATTGGCTGATTGGGTCATGATGGATAGTTTTATCCTACTTCCTTCCTTCTTTACCCAGATATAATCAAGTCGGAATTAGACTTCCCAGTCCTTAATGCTTGATGGTTAAAAAAAAAAAAAAGAAAGAAAAGAAAAGAAAAAAAGAAATACTTCCCATGGGATAGGATAGTGCTTAGCAGACTTTGGCATTTAGAAATGTAGGGTCTCGTCTTTTAGCTATTTTAAGGCCATGCAAATGCATCAAAATAAGAAAAATCAACTATTTCTTATACTTTCATTGAATATTTAAAATATATGTAGAAAATTACTTAGGCACGTGCACACACATACATACATATATTTTAAGCAGATGGCCTGTATATACTTACTTTAAGAATAACAGTAATTTTTATTAACAAATATTAATTATGAAATTTTTATGTAAAAGGCACTGCTAGGAGCTGTAGATGATAAAAAAAATTTAGACTTTCTCTTCATTAACTTATATAATAGGAAGAAATATATGTGTGTGCAAAACAAAATTAAAGTGCAGAGTAACATGATGACAAACAAGTAACATGTGACACATCCTTTAGAAACTCATAGTGACAGAGGGATATCGTGGTCTGGGTTGATTAGGAAACACTTCATACGGGAGGCAGGACATGAAGAAATACAGCACAGGAATGAGATTGGCAGGGAAAGTAAATTGTAGGACATTCTATGAAGTTAGAAGTTGAAAAAATGTACACAGTGGGCTGTGGAGAAGGTGAAATGATGGGCATGAAGCTTGATCCCCTAGACATGATAAGAGAGAGGTGAGAAATTTGGAGCAAAATTGAGGCAGCGCTTTTTTCTTTCATGTACACCTAGTCAGTTCCTCCCCATTTATCCTCACCTCTCTACTATCCTCCACTAATAAACGACAGAAAACCTGTCAGCTGCTTCCCTGTCCCGTAGGATCTACGACCTGTTGGCCCTGAAATGCTGAGATGGCCTTTGACAGCCGTAAGGTAAGGAGCCCCTGCTGAGGGTGCCAGCAGGACAAGAGAACCCAACCTAACTGCACAAACGGAGGTTTGGGGCTTTTACATTTTTCTTTCCTTTTCTTTCAGAGCCATCAATTGCTTTCTACAGACATTGAATTCACTTACAAAGTTAAAACAGAGAAATAAAATGGAATGCAATGATCAGGAAATTCCATTTGTTTTTTTTTTTTTTCCTCTCTTTCATCATTTTGTTGAATGTGTGCAGAACTGTATGAAGTTATTCATTTGTACCCAAACAGGAATATAGGATTTGCCATAATGGATCAGTCCATTGGTCCATCAATGTTGTATTCTCATTGCCTCCGGCACCAGATGATACATGAAGCACCGGAGGAGCGCGAACTCCCCCCGTCCCCACAAGGCAGTGAGTTAATTGTGCAGTGCAATATATGGGGTGAAAGTCTTCACTGCTCAGGGTGGGACTATATGAATGGAATCTGGATTTGAAGATGTTTAAACAGGGCAGAGACTGCTTCTGTTGAAGACAGATTTAGGCAGTTCTTCCCTTTGGACATTGTGTCCAATGTCTCTCTGCTCACTTTCAAATATAAGAACTATTAGTTATCTCACCATAATAAATTGAAATAGGGGAATCAACCGGCTTCATTCCAAAAAGATGAAGACAACATCCTATGATAACTGACACATCGCTGCTTTCTCTCTCTGGGGAAAGCATAAAGGCAGTCAAAATCAGAAGTCAACTTAATACCTCAGGATGTGACCCCTCCCCTTCTCACAGCGATAATTACAATAGATTCACAATGTGTTCAATCCCTCAGCCTATTCACTCATTTAGTCCTAAAGACCAGATTATACTGTGAAAGTTTGCCCACTATAAAGGATGCTACAAGTAGGGCCCCTGAGGCTCATTGTAGTTGTGGTTGCACCATGAGCAACCACAATGCAAATGACAACAAGCTCTGTGTCACAGGTGTGGTCCATCTGGAATAATGCATCCATTTAGAGAAGTGAGAGGCCAATTCTCACTGGGATGAGATGGAACAAACACAATGGTGCTGTTTTCTTACTGAAGAGGAATCTGAACAAAATATAAAATAATTAATCTGACATTCTTCAGAATCCAGTATTTGTGCAATTAAAAAAAATATTCTTAGTTTTAGCAATAAATTACAGGGTGAGAATTGTGTTGAACCATAGATAAGGTGCAGCTTCCTGATTGGAATAGTAATTTTGCAAAATTATTTCTAGTTTCTCTAGTGATTTTTAACCATGAAGTCCCAGCCCAGACATGTTGATAACGATTATGTTAATAAGAATGACAATGGGGCTAGCTACATAATCTGTGAGAGTTAGTGCAAAATGCAACTGCAAGGTCTTAGTTCAAAAAGCAGAAAAAACATACCCATGAAAGTTATTGAAATACAAAGCTTTTTCTTTTGCTCTACGGTCTCTTGGTAAGCTTATTTTTTTGTTTGCTATTTAATGTTATTCTTGAAAAATTTAATTTAAATTATTAGCATGAATTTTACTGATCATCTTTATATTGTGCAATGCCAGTTTGAAACACGAAGGTAAGGAAAATTTAAATTGTATGTGGAATTGCCGGAATCACACAATGCATGATTTCAAGCTTATATTATTCATATGTATTTAGTTCTTACCAAAACAGCGGAAACACTTCGCAAAACTCACTCAACTGTTTTCTGATACTTTGTACTTTTTGATACAAGTAAATTCTGCTAATACTCTTCACCTCCAGCTTGATGATAAATATGGAAGATTTGAAAAAAAAAGAATTATATATTGCCCTATCTTTTTCTTTCCTTCTAACACATTGTTTTCAATGTGAGTATAATAGCTGATATACAGAGAAATAACTTGAGTATGGAAATATATGATAGGGATCCTCAACTGTTCAGGATTCTTAGACTCAGGTGTCTTTATTCTTCATTCAAAGCAAATTCTGGTTCAAATGGAAAGTGTGGCCTCCTGGGAACATGTGGCCCCACTCACTTAGTTGTAGATGTGACACACTTACCTTGTACTTTTGAGTCTTACTGCACTTTAGCTCACTTTGGGCTCTGTGGAATTCTGTGCTCTTGGTACTTTGTGAATTTTAAATGCAAGTGGTTGGCAAGGAATGCTGGTAATCGTGCATGTCGGGAGTGTCTCCTCTGCTCACATGCAAGCTCCACTGTCCCAATGTCGCTTATAAAACACAAGTTCAAAGATAAAGTTTATTAAGAATTCGAGACAGTGGTAATAGCATATTAAAGCAAATATGGACCCCTTTGAATATAGAACTGTGTTTCATCACACAAGTCACGAGTCCAGGAAGCTGGCCATGAATCATGACACCAATAAGATGCTTAACCCTTACTGGATGCTCAGTTTGTACCTAAGCCATTTTCTATACATTATATCTTTAATTTTCAAAACCACCTGGATTTGAATGGAAGCCATCTGGTTCTAGAGTCATAGCTCTTCCCTGCTAATCTAGGCTGCATCTATACCATATTCTCAATTTACTTTTTTTTTTTTTTTTAGGAAAAATAAACTTATAAGAGCATTGTAAGGGATCTGATAAAAATTTTTTAACTAGAATGACTGAAAACCTGCTATGACAAGAATCTGAGATTCTTGAGGACTAGAGAGTGAGCCAGTCGATTTTCTAAATATAATTTGAATATAAATATAATTTGAATATAAATCATTTTCTCTGACCAAGTTAAAATAATACAGACTATGCGAATGCCCCTGTTTCTTGGAGGTAGGGTGTGTGTGTATGTGTGTGTGAACGTTTTTAAAACTAATTTCAATTGATATGCCTTATTTTTAATTCCTAGTTCTCTACTAAAAGGTTTACAAGTAGATTTAGGTAAAAGCCATTTAGTTCTGTAAAGTTCATTTTGGAAGTGTTCTGTCTAGGTAGGTGAATTACAAGTCTATAGATTTAAATAAAATCACAGAGTGCATTTTATTTTCAGAGTCCCAGGCACTGGCCATGTGATTCTAATTGGTTGTGCTAGTTTTCAAGCAAGGGTATGGGTAGTAATTAAGTAGTCATCAATTATTGTGACCTGTTGTATCCTGGGAGTACATGTAAACCTTCCTATTCTGCAGAAAAGTAAAATATACACTAGGTGGAGAGAGGAATGAAATATTCAAGAATGTCTTGTTTAAGCTTGCCTTTCAGGTAAGTAGAATGACCCATGTTTGCCATCTGTTGTGAGTTGAATAGTGTCCTGGAAAATTCATGTCCACCTGAAACCTCAGAATATGGCATTATTTGGAAATAGGCTCTTTGCAGATGTAAGCAGTTAAGATGAGGTCCCACTGAATTAGAGTGAGACCTATATCCAATATAATTAGTGGTGTCCTAATGAAAGAGAAAAATTTGGACAGAGACACAGAAAGGAAAACACTATGTGAATACAGAAACTGAAATTGGAGTGACATATCTACAAGACAAGAAAAACCAAGATTGCCAGCAACTACCAGAAACTAGGAGAGAGACATGGGACAGATTCTCCTCTTAAGCCCCAAGAAAGAATAAATTCTGATGACACCTCAATTTCAAGCTTTTAGCCTCCAGGAACTTGTGAGAATAAATTTTTCTGTTGTTTTAATTAAGCTACCCAGTTTTTGGTAATTTTTTATGGCAGTCCTAGGAAATTAATGCACTCTTAGTTGGTCACCTTTGAGCACTGGTGATAGTTTATTGCTAAATATGATTGAATTTGTCTTTGATTACCCATCTAAACAAGGTATGGTTCATGAAGTCAGTGGCTGGTTTTATACTCTGTTGTCAACTTCATATAGAAAAAATGTATTGCGCCCAGATAGAATTTATAAGACAAGTAAACAAAACAAAACAAAATTATAAATGATGCACTGGTTCATTAGTGGAACTAGGGAGCCCGACCATAAAGAAATATATATGAGAAAATCCCAGATTCTGCTAGGACTGTGATCTATTTTATAAAAATGATATGCAACAATGTCACTTAGCAGCATGGATGGATGGATTTCAGAGGATTTTGTGAAATGCACATTAGAGAGCTTAGTCATACATAAAATTCTAAAATGTTTGGAATTCCTTCTAGTTTGTTATTGTTATTATATGCCTATTTTCCTATCATAATTAGCACTGAAATTCTCAAAATGTAAAGCGTCTATCTGCTTGTTTCAAAAATTGGACAAAGGAGCAGAAGAAGGGCAGGTAGTGAGAGAGATAGTTGCCCACCCCTGAGTTATTCAAAGAGAAGAAGCTCAAGAGGGTAAGTGAGTGCTTGCAATAAACAAGATGGGACAGACAAAGTCTCTGGCACTGGTGACACGGAAGGAAATGGTGTATGTTTGTGTGTGCATGAACATTTGCGTGTGTATGTGTGTGTGTTGTGGGCCCGATGAAGGACCCAAGGTCTTAAAATTAAGTTCCATTGGCTTTCTTTCATATTCAGGGAACCAGACAGAATATTGCTAGCTTAGGAGAAATTATTTCTCTATCTCATCCCCATCTTCTGTTCTCTCTTTAGTTCCTATCTCATTCACCATCCTATTGCCCATATATATATATGTGTATATGTATATATATATATATAATTTTTTTTTTCCTATTTCTCTTTTCTGTCTACCTCTATCTTAACTCCTGGTAAGTTAGTGAATTTTATCCTTGGTGAAAGGAAGGAAGGAAGGAAGGAAGGAAGGAAGGAAGGAAGGAAGCAAGGAAGGAAGGAAGACTGGTCAGGGCAAAAACTAAGTCAATTGCTAAATTTTGGAGGAAGGATCCAGACTTCGTTTGCTTATCCTCAGAGTTCCCCCTGGTGTGGAGAGTGTGTGTGTGTGTGTGTGTGTGTGTGTGTGTGTGTGTGTGTGTGTGTCAGGGGCTGGAGAAAGTTAGACTCAAAGATATAGAATAAGCCACATATACTCAGAGCCATATTACAAATCTAAACTGCTCAGGAATCATCATCTACTAGATATTTTTGTAAATGCATCAGAAGAGGTTCCCTCCTTTAAAATGGTCTAGTGAAATTTTACTTTTCTTATTCCTATGAAAAAATGAAAGACAAAGCTTAATCATAGAATGTCTTTTTTTTTTTGCAAAAATCATTTTAAGTGCACAATAAAACATCTAACCACTCTAGAAAAAACATGAAACCTCACTGCACAACAGAAAATTTACCTACTAAAACAATGCTCTTCTCTCCTCTTGTTAGACAGAGTCCTGCAGTCGGCTTCTCAGCTGTAATTCTCTCCGACAGTGGGGATATTAAGAATGTGAAGAAAATGCTTGAGTAGATTATAAATAATAGTGTGAGACACGGTGAATTATATTTTCTAATAATTGGCATTACATTATAGGACTGAGGGTGGGGGAAAGGATGAAAACAAAGAGAATGTAAATGCAGGGAATGGAGGATTTCTCATCTTTTCTTAGGAGTGTGAGTGGGAAGAGAGGAAATTAAAAAATAAAGAAAAAGAAAGGAGATGGAGACAGAGAAAGAGAGAGAGGAAAGGGAAGGTAGGGGAAAAAGAAGGAGGGTAGGGAGAGACAATAAGGAGGGAGGAAAGGAAAGAAAGAGGGGAGGAAGGAAAAACAAATGAGACCGATGTGCATTTTTTGACTGGTATTGATGCCATGTCACATATCTGAGTAAAATGGACTAAAGGACAGAGAAAAACACCTGAGCCTGTAGAGATAAGGTGTGCCAGTCACCCAAGGGAAGCAATTCCAGTTTCCATGGGATAAGTAATTGCAAACGTTATTTTCTGTCAAAGATAAAGAAGAGGAAAACCCATATGTGTTATTTATTGCATATTCACTGTCTTTATATCTGCTTATTCCATGTAATATCACTCTAATGCAAACATAGGAAGCAGTATTATGAAGACTGAGGGAGATCTAATTCTGCTATTAATTAGTTTGTAACATCATTGTCCAAACATCTCTGAAACAGTTTTACCTCCCTGCCTACTTCACATGATTTTGAGGAGTTTCAAACAAGATAATACATGGAAAAGCGTTTTTGTTTTTTTAATGTAAAACACTATCCCTCTTGGGATTTCAACACATCTTGAGAGATAGCTGCTTGGGAAGATATTCCTCTTTTAACAGAAGAGAAAAAGACATTACTTTTTTATGGAGGCATTGTGAAGTGAAGTGTTAAAGCAGGAACATAAAAAATTTAAGGCCAGAAAACACACTACAAAGGAGGAAAGGGGTGTTTTTGTGAGTGGAGGTTGGGAATTATTTATCTAGATTGTTTGTCTACATAGAGAAACCTGACTAAACAAGGCCTCTGCTTGTTGCAGTTTACCTGGATGTGGCCCGGGAGCTGAGGCACAGACCAAACAGGTGGACCCTGGAGTGGCCAACAGGGACAAACATTCACTCCAGTTGATTCCTAAGGTTAAAGAGAACAGGGAGAAAAGAAGCAGATCAGGAGTCAAGAAAGAGGGGATAATGGATAAAAAGGAAGTCCAGATAGGAGGAAAAAGGGAAGAATAGGAAAAGATGGAAGAAGAGTCCAAGAGTGAGTAGGCAGATAATGTTATGCCAGAATAAGAACAGAAAATAAAGAGCAAAAGAAAAATGAGAGCTCAATCCAGTGGCCCCGTAAACATGTTCTCAGAATATTTAAGCATCAGACTTGACTTTTGTTCAATTTCACCTCTAGCAGAGACTACTGTTTACTGTGAGATCCCTCTTCCATTTTCCAACGTCCACACTATCATAGAAAAGTCACAATAAGTCCTTAACCGGAAGGAGCATGAGTAGAGACCCATCTCTGTACTTTGTCAAAATCATTCCTATATAGTCACAGCAGTATGTAATGCAACAGGACTGTGATTTAGAGCAATGTAAAATGCTTATTCAACCCTGAATTCTAACCTCATCCTTTGTTCTAATTTCTTCTATTTCTGGGCCAATAGACCGATGGCTGTTTAAATGGTAGATTTCTCAACATGTATGAGGAGCAGTCAAGTGTTAGAAATGATTAAGAATTCCATTCAGTAGCCTAGTCATGAATTTATAACTCTTATTGAATTTTCTCCACTCTTCTCACTTCCCCTGCCACATCTCCAAACATCCACACACACCAATATGTACTTTTTTTTTTGTGATCCTAGAGTCAATTAACAAAAAAATAACAAAATGTCCTATTGGAGACCTTGATGGAGCTAAGGCTGTGTAAGCAGCAGAGCGAAACAGTAACCAATCATGATGTTCAGGTTTGGGACTCCAATTAACTAATTAAATTTATAGTTTAGAGAACACTTTAGCACTCCATCTACTCTGTCTTCTTCCCTGCTACCAGAACTGGAGTTTTGTTTGGGTTTCAAGTGCTATATGCTTTAGGGATCTGGGACCTTTCTCAGTTCCAGGAGATAAATCTTACTCAGTGGTGATTGTGGACAGCAGGGCACAAGGAGAAACATGCTGTCCAGCTTCTGTATTAATAAGAGATACCGAAAGAGTCACATCCTTTTCTTCACTGCTAGCCGTTGGATGTATTTGTCTCTGTAATTGATCTCTGAAGCTATAGCAGCCATCTTTCAACAAAGAGGACAATCCTGAGGACACAAGCTGACATCCTGAAAATGGAAGAGAGATTATGAACCCTTGATAATTAGCCCTGAAGCTTCCAACTTCCAAACTTCCATAATTCCTAGAAAAAAAGAAAATAAAATATCTTCATGTTCTATTCTAGTTCTAATTGTGTTTGTGTTACTTCAGCTAAAAATCCTCTAATTGATATAACCATCTACCATATAATACGTATGAATATATGTAATATATATTCATATTCATTCTATGGTAGTCTATTACATACACATACCATTTTCACTGATGCTTTGAGTAAACTTAACTGGTAATTAAGAATAAGCATGGGGTCAAAGGTAGAATAAGGGTAGGATACTCTTAAACAGACACATAGAAGGGAACATTTGAGAGAATGGGAGAGAAGTGAATTTTTCATTAAGTAATTCCATAGACAAAATCTGTGGAAATGAGACTGAGTATGAAGATAGAGAAATTGGTATTAAAGAAATAAAGGGATATTTTATCTTCTGAAATGGAAAGAAAGCAGTTTAAAAATTGCTATTGAGCTATAATAGTCACAATTGTGCAGGCAGAAAATTGATGAGTTTTTATTAATCATCAGCTGAAATTTTCTGCTAAAATATAAAGTAAAATATTTTTATTGGAAGGTATTGAGATCAGCTTCGGTGGTTTGTGGTCTGGTATGGGTCATGTTGGAGATGCTTCAGAATCATTTTGGTATGGGTGATTTTTGTCAGGAAAATTGCAGAGAGAAATGAGAGAAGCTTATCAAAAGGGTTGATAGAGTATATCTGAAGTTCTTGTGAGGGATCATCATCTGTTGGTGGCATTTACAGTTATGGAATTTCTCCAAAGCCATCCAGGAGTCTGAGTGGAGAAGCTGAGAAGACGGACTCGGATTGATTTAGTTTGGAAGTTTTCCTTCCCCCTTGGTGAGAAGGTACCTTCATACAACAAAACTTCTCAGTCCAACTTGTTTAAACCTTACAGGTCTTGAGCCAAGATTGATAAACTGAGAGGTCTTTAGAGGTTGCCAAGTTAATTACTCTGTTCATAAAGAACATTAAGAACTCTCCCATATATAAACCTACATTCTTCTCTCTAAATGGGAAACTTTTATATTGGGAAGAGAACAGCATTTTAAGGAAGGAAAATATTATGCAATTTTTTTTATTTGAAGTAAATAAAAATGAAGCTACTTTGAATAAAGAAGATAGAGCACATAATGCCCCTAACCCCCACCTGGCAGTCATTTAAATTTTTCCTCTTTACTTCTGTATTGGCCCCCGGGCACACCCCTTCAACACTAGTGCTCCAATGAACATACTTTCAGATGAAACTAAACTAAAAAATAAACTTAACTTTATTTTCTTGGGCTATCAACACAATTTAAGATGATTTGTAATAAAATCAGCCTTATAAAGAGAATTGGTAATTGACGATTGTTATAAATCAGGAAACACTAACATCTACTCCACATGCTATCCCATCATTGAACATTATTTTTAATTTAGGAATGAAGGATCCATGGGTCCCAACTTTACTGAAACATCTAGCACCTGACTTAACCCATGTTTCAATTCCAAGTCTCAATATTATCCAGAGTGACCCAAGTATGAACAACCAGCCAGAATCATCCTAGCTTTATCTGTCATCAGTGTCCTTAGGAGCTTGACATAACCTCAATGTAAATTCCTTGCATCTACATGCACCTGTGGTATTATCCTAATCTGGAGTATTCTGCATCAGAAAGTGTAAATACCAATGCCCTTCCCCTAACCTAGTCTTCAAAAAAAGACTGAAATCCTGAAGTTGCTTCATGAAAAGCCTGGAGATGGAGAGGATAGGGCTCTTGTCTGATAGTCTGTAAAAAGAGTAAATACCGTGGAAAGTCATTCTTTCCTGAGGACAAAAGGAAAGACCATCTCTTGCAGGTTCTGCCAATCAACTTTTGATAAAGGAAGTAGTGGTGGTGCATCATTGGAGATAGGTGCTGATAAAAGCAAAACCTTCTCTGCTGGTTACAGAGACTTCAGTGGTATGGACTTAAATGTTAGGAAATGCAGTATCCAGACAGTGGCCGTGGTTGTAGAGAGCCCCTTTAATGAAGTGTGGTGATGAGGTTCAACTAGTTGTTCTGGTCAATAAAATCCATAGATATTCCAAGACAGGAGGAATTTTGAGTGAGGCCACTCCATCATGGTTCTAGCAGGACACCAGAGCTGCCTTTCTCTAGCAGTAATTTGGAAGAAACATCTGTCAAGTGGTTTTCCTTTGTGTCCCAAGCTCCATAAAAGGGAATGGAAACCATTTCTGTTACAGTCATGTATCGCTTAATGACAGAAACAAGTTCTGAGAAATGTGTCTGGAGATTTTGTGATTGGGCAAACATCGCAAACCTAGATGATATAGCCTGTTATACACCTAGGCTTTATGGTATAGCCTGTTGCTCCTAGGCTGCGAATCTTTACAACACGTTGCTGTACTGAATACTGTAGGCAATGGTTAAGTATTTGTGTAGCTAAACATAGAAAAGGTACAGTAAAAATACAATGTTATAATCTCATCGGATTGCCATCTTATTTAATATATGTAGCACATGACTGTGTCATTCCCTGGCTTTCAGTTCTTTTGTAGTTTTGCACTGGGGTCAGTTCCCCCAGTGGTTTCATCTCAGGCTCTGGAGTTGATCTGGCTGAAAGGATCTAAGAAGTCTAAAGTCAGTAGCTTAAGATATCAGAAGTTCACAACCAAGTACACCTTAGTGATCATTCCTGCCTGTAAGAACTAAATTTTTGCAATATAATTATAACTAAATTCTAACATTATATCCTAGTTTCACTAAGTCAAACCTTTATTTACTTTCTTAGAAAAGAATTCCTTTTGTGAATTTGAAACTTCTAACTAGAAGCAGGTAACTCGCGACCGACTTTCTGATATGTAAATTCTAGTCTGCTTAGACATTATCCTATTGTTCACTACATGTATTCATTCATTTATTCATTCAAAAATACCTGTTGAGCTTTTACTATGTGCCAGACACTCTGTTGGAGCTGGGGAGGAGATAAGAGCAAAATAGAAATGGGCAGTTTCTGTTGCACCTTTTCACAGAGCTTCCAGCTTCTCTCCTGACCCTTTCTAGATCTCCACCCCTTGCCACCTACAGCACAGACTGGTTTTGGAAGGTCAGCTGAGATGCCTCTGATGACTAACTTCCCTGGAGTCTCTGACTCAATTTCCCACAGCATCACCCTCAACCTATTAGATCATAAAATGAAGCTTGCCTTACTACACTCATGCTGATCTCTCTGCATCCTCGCTGATTTTGTCAGCCCATGGAGTCATTTCCTCCACTGCCTCTGGCTCATGCACATTTGGTTTGTTTTTGTTTTCTGTACCGACAAAGCCAAAGTCAAACCTCTGCCTTATTCAAAACAAGTCATTTGTGAGGAAGCTGATGCTGAAGTGGTTTTCTATCATTTTCCTTACAGATTTTGACATTTAACAGAGAGAGTAAAAATAAAAACTTTGCTACTAGGCAGTAAAACTCTCCGCAACTGAATATTCACGTTGTTCATGGATCAGCAAACACTCCAGTTTGTCTGTAATTGAAAAAAAACATTTGGCACATTTCTATTAAAAATCCTTCCCCCTTCATGAATGTTTAAACAAATTAATTCGAACAAGAAGAAGTGATATGCATATCAAAAACAATTCTTAAACCTGAAGTCAACTAAAGCATGGGGAAATCAGTGTGCTGGCAGGTATTCTTTTTGAATTTCACACTCACAATTTCCATTGCACCCTTTTCCTCCTTTTACGCAAATGCATTTGCTTTCATCTTGGATGCTCTTAGAGCTCTGGTCATTGCTAAAACATTGTTGGTTTCCTAAAACTAAAGTGACTTTGCATGGCCATAGTAAGATTAGCCTGGGCCACGCTGTTGGACTAATTAGCCTAGGGTTCTCTCACGGATAATTAATGGTGTTCTGTAAACGCCCATGAAAGGATTCATCTGAAGTGTATATCTGGTGAAATAAGTTCTGCTCTCATAACTAAGTGTTACTCACTCATTCTTGCATGTGGACAGAGAGATTCTAGTGTCAGTTCTGTCTCCAGTTATGTCTGTAGCTTTGGGCAAGTTGCCTCACTTCTCATAGCCTTAGTATCCTCATCTGTAAAATGGGGCAGAATGGCATCTAAATTCAATGCTTCTAAGAAGCAGTCATGACATTTTTTAAATCATGACATTTTTTAAGTTAGCACATGTAGACACAGTCTAAAAAACTCAGAGGTCATACATACATCAAAATAGATAGGATGCAAGGTACAGAATTGCCTCAGATACTCCAGTAATAAACAGAAGAAATCTATATATTCTCAGTTCCGGGGCAAACATGTCCTCTGGGAACACAGAATCTTTCCATTCATATTTTCTTTAAAAAATGGAAAAGATGACAAACTTTATTTCTACAACCCCCTGAGATTAGGATGCTAGAGCAAGCACTTTATACACTGCAGCCTGCATCCCATTAGTGTGTGACCTCCACTCACAGAGGGATCTTCTTTCCAGGAAACGTATTCTGAAATCACCAGCCTTTAATGGGACTCCTTAACCCCCACTGAGACAAAGAAAAAGAAAAAAAAAAAAAGGAGGGAGGGAGGGAGGGAGGAATGGAAGGAAGGGAGGAGAGAGACAGAGAGATGCTGAGAGAGAGGCAGAGAGAAAGAGAGATAGGGGGAGAGAGAGAGAGAGAGAGAGAGAGAGAGAGAGAGAGAGAGAGAAAGAGAAAGAGAGAGAGAAGGAAAGATGGAAAAAAAAAACAGGAGAAAAACCTGAGTTTTAAAACTTTAGGAAAAGTGTATGAGTTAACAGCTTATACAACCACAATTATAGTTAAAATGATTCCCATCCCAATACATAAATAGAATACAACAATTTTTTCAACAACCTCTTTCTTCCTCTATTTCTTCCTCTTGACCTGATATGCTATTAGTCCTGACTTTTATCTTGTTATAAATGAAAATTATTTTCCCCTAGTAATTTTTGAGTACCTTCTTACTAAGAAGAAAAAAGACTTCTGACCTACTTTGATCCAGAAAAGTCCTTAGGGATGGCCAAGTCCAGCCCACAGTGGACAGATGAGGAAGGCAAAGCAGCGGTCATCTGGGAGAGTTGGGACCCATCCTCTCTCTTGCCTACGTACACCACTAGATCCCACACTGCAAGTGCCCACTATCTCCTTTTGTCATGCTTTCTGTTTTTCCATAAACTGTAGGGAAAAGTGAAATCATAGAGTATGTTCATATGGGAAGAATATTTTCCAAGTGAGAGGAAGAACTAATCAATCCTACATTAGCTGTAAATTAGGGTGAGATAGAGAACCTGCAGGCCCTGCTGGATAAGGAGTCATGAGACCCTAATCAAGGTCTCTGATAAAACAGAAGGTGGTAGAGAAGTGGGCCAAAACCAGCTAGAATCAAGATGGCCTTGAAAAATGACCTCAGATCACACTCTCTGCTTATTATACTCTGTTTATAATATATTAGCATATGAAAAGAAACTCCCACCAGAGCCATGACAGTTTACAAATGCCAGAGCAACTCCTGGAATTTACCCCATATAGTTTAAAAGGGAAAGTGACCCTCTGTTCTGGCAACTTCTCCCCCTTCCCACAAACCTTGTGAATAATCTCCCCTCTGTTTAATATAAAATTAAATAGAAGGTATAAAATAAGACCCCAGAAACTCACAAAGTGCTACTCTCTGTTGCTCTGAGAGATAGCCCGTGCTCTGCCTAGGGAGCAAGCCTTCCTTCTGTTTCATTGTTACTTCAATAAACTTCCTTTTGCTTTACTGTGGCCGCAGCTTGCTCTTGAATTCTTCCCTGCATGAAGCCAAGAACCCATTTGGACTTCATTTAGGACCCCATTTTTGGGTCCACTTTTTACATCAAAGGGAGAAGAGTGAGAGTTATATTGAAAAGTTGTAACAGAGGCAAAAGAATGGATAAGGGGGGATATAAATATTTGAAATCTATAGGAAATGAATTATAAGGCTTGTACTTCAAAGTTATCACAAACTCAATGACTTCAAGGTCGGCTGACCACAGTAGCTTTTGTATTAATGCAGCGATTTTAGGATAAAGTCATTCTGTTTTTTGAAAATTTCATTTCTGTGTTTTTAATTAAATAGATATTTTATTTTATTTTTAATTGAATAGATATTTTATTTTATTTATTTCTGAGTATTACAGGGATACAAATGCTTTGGACACATAAATTGCCTTTGCACTGCCCAAGTCAGAGCTACAAGCGTGCCTGCCTTCCAGACAGTGCACCCTACATCAGTTAGGTGTGAATTTACCCATCCCTTCCTCCCCATTCCCACCTGCACGACACCCTGTAAATGTTACTTCCCTTATGTACACATTAGTGTTGATCGATTAGTACCAATTTAATGGTATATACATGTGATATTTGTTTTTCCATTCTTGTGATACTTCACTTAGAAGAATGGGCTCCAGCTCCATCTAGGCTAATACCATAGGTAGTTCACCATTTTTTATGGCAGAGTAGTACTCCATGGTATACATATACAACATTTTATTAATCTACGCATATATTGATAGGCACTTGGGTTGTTTCCACATCTTTGCAATTGTGAATTGTTCTGCTATAAACATTCTAACACAGATGTCTTTTTTATAGAAAGTCTTTTTTTTCCCTTTGAGTAGATACCCAGTAATGGAATTGCTGGATCAAATGGTGGTTCTACTTTTGTCTTTTGAGTTATTTCCATATTATTTTCCATGGAGTTTGTACCAGTTTGTAGTCCCACAAACAGTGTATGAGTGTTCCCATCTCTTTGCATCCACACCAACATTTGTTATTTTGGGACTTTTTGATAAAAGCCATTCTCATTGGAGTTAAGTGATATCTCACTGTGGTTTTGATTTGCATTTCCTTTATGATTAGAGATATTGCACATTTTTTCATGTTTGTTGGCCATAAGTCTATCTTCTTTTGAAAAGTTTCTGTTCAGCAAGAAAAGAATCAAACAACCTCATTAAAAAGTGGGAAAAGGACATGAATAGAAAATTTCATTTCTATTTTGAACTCCCTCTCCCCTTCCTCTCTCCCTCCCTCACTCCTTTCCTCCCCCAACCATTTCTCAAATTACACAGTTTCAGAAAGAACAATTGCCTTAACTACTCTGATTTTATTAAAATATGACAAGGAAGGGCACAACCTCGGTATTAACTTTAAAAATTTACAGAACTTGATTATTGTTTTCTTCAATTCTATTTGATTGCCCCCTCCCAGAGATAAGTATTATATCTACAGAATCCACCACCAAGAGGGAATGTATAGTTCAGGTGATGGAAGAAAAGACAGACATAAAAAAATAACCTCTTTGCTGATCAAACCCTTCATTTCCAAGCAGAAATAATTACAGTGATGGTCAGTGGGGAGATTTGAGCGATTTACAGGGTATAACAGTGGTTCCTATCAACACGGTTTTATATTCAGGGCAAAGCATAGAACTCAAGGTCCTGAAGCTTTGCCTATAATCTTTATTTCATTTTTAGATGTTATGCTGTAATAAAATGTAAAAAGGGAATACATAAAAAGTTATAGAGGTGGGAAAAAACATGGTTTGAAGTTGTATGGCATTTCTTGACAGGGCATGTTCCTAAGGATATGCAGAGAATAACAAATGCCATTTGAAATAAGTACACCAGAGATCTAAACCTAGATTGAAAACCCAAGTCAATTTTCCTGAGTGTCATTTGATTAGCTTTTTTTTTCTATAGGATGGAGGTTTAAACAATGCTGGGATGCTGAGTGCAGAGGTGCTTGGGAACAGAGTAAGAAATGGGTTCCTCCCACCGATTTCATTCCCGTGGTTTTACAACATTATCTTTTCACATTCTTCCTGTGTTTTTGCAATAATCCATAACTGAAGCAATGTCAGAGAAAATGTGATTGATTGTGGTGAAACACGCACACACTCACATGCAGTAAGCTATTTTTCTATTCCCTTTCCAATTTGTCCCACAGTTGCTCCAGGCAAACACCTGTATCCTATTGCCAGTTTCTGGTAGTGAGATAGAAACAAAGTTCTGAAGCTTGAGGGGGAAACTCTGCACAGGTAACAAACAACTCAGTTGTGCCTAGTGGCTATTTTCATATAGAGAGGAATTTCTCCCTCGTTTGCCATAATGTTTATTCTGGTTTCTTGAGATAGATTAGAAAGGAGGCATAGATGTGTGTAAGAATTATGTGTAGGAGAAATTGAGATCATTTACTATCCTTCCCATTCCCTTTGTTTTGTCCACATTGAGCAGAACAGAAAATGTGTGCATTATCATGATCACATTAACTTATAATTCAGGTGTAAAGTGTTGATTTCATCACAATTTAGTAGGTGATACCTTCCACAGTACATATACTTTCACATTTTATAAATTTCACCAGCATTCAATTTATTTGTTCCAATCTCTAAAAACCTATTCTGACGGGACTGCCCTTTGTTTCCTAACCTCACAGAAGGCACAGGTTGATGGTATGTGTCCAAACCTCAAGATTTAAGTTCTGACAGCCTAGAGATATGAAATATAGACCGACTTCAAGCGTTTAATGGCCAAGAACATGTCTACTATCTAAGTCTTCTTGAAAGCATTTCAGCTGTCTGACATTAGTGAGGACAAGATCTTTCGTTGGACAGGATACTTTCTGAAACATCTAGTCTTAGTTCAGTGAATATCTGAATTTGTTTTTCTTACTAAGGGGTCTTCATTTTTGTTCTAGTGTCACTGTGCCCTAAGAAGCGTCATATAGAACCTAAGGATGCCATGCATGTATTTAGAGGGCCCAGATATTTCTTAGACTATGTCAGATCTCAGGCACTCTCTTGTCCTTCCTTCCCTCTTTTGTACTAGGTATTATAGATTATCTTGAACGCTATTAATAGTACTCTTGACCAGAATGAAACACATCACTAACACTGAATGGACATTTCAAAAGGATGCAGAATGACTGTTTTAGCCCAAAATGAAGGAATAAACAATGATAGAATATTAGTACAAATGATTTTATTTGAAAATGACTAAGATATGAACTTTGGAGGTCTTTGGAGGAAGGGTGCATTTCTGACACCAAAATGGCAAGTTGTGAATAATGGCATAGTAAGTGAATAATAGGGTATTTGGATTATCTTAGAGAAAAGCCTCCCCAGAAAAAGTAATTTATTTGATGAATTTGGCTACTTCTACTAAATAGATTCCAAAATAATCTTTCAATTTTCCATTTTATTTTGATTAGATATAAAACCAAAATATAATGAGAGGGCATTTATCCAGCTATCCAATATAGTTGCCATAAATATTCTTCATAATTAGCACAGCCTGTCTTACTTATGTGGACCATGCCATATTCCCAATCAAACCCTGAAGATAACAGAATCAAATGTCCATATTGCTTGCTGAGGGATACTTAAGTCTATTGACATTTCTTTTAAATACAGATCTGCATTTTCTTGTTTTCTTTCTTGTGATACCTGAAATGCCCTTTATTGATAAAATTTCTAGATTAATCTCTCTGTTACCATCATGAGATTATACTTTGGAACTCCCTGCAGGGAAAATAAACACGCACGCGCGCGCACACACACACACACAGATTGCTTCGGTATCTACATATCTACTGATAGAATTTCAGACAGGGAGGATTTTTTTTGCAGAAAATCAGCCACACACTGCTTACCCTAAGCTACCCTTCAGCCAACACCTCTCAGTCTATTGTTCAATATAGATTGCAAGACCCTGGGAAAATGAATGTTGCTGAGATCACGAGATTTCTGCAGTTTGGTTAAGCTGTAGACAAACTCTTCATAGATTACCTCTAGTAGACAATCCCTTTTGCTTGTGTTGTTTTTGTTTGTAACACAATGATGCCACTCCACTCTCACCCTAGCAAACAAGAATGAGAATTATTAATGATTTCGTCACTAATCATTCTGTCTTCTGGCAGAATGAAGAGTAGTTCTTTTGGTGTGCAGGATCCACCGAGTTGCCACTGACCCATTGCCTGAGGGTGTGCAATGAAACCAGCAGCAGAGACAGTAGATGGCATCCCGGAAGGGGAAACGACACATCTAATAATCAACAGGAATGGCTGGTAATTAGCTGAAATGACAATAATTAACAGAAATGACAAGTCTAATAAATTTTCACTTAAGTGTTGTCATATGGCACTTTGAGTTTTTAGTTTTCCATTTTAAATATTAATCTCAGTGGAGTTTGCTTTAGATGAAGAGTCATATCAAGTATGGCTATGGAAATCTATACACACACTCCATCAAATTATGTTTTATCAATTTCAGTTATGCTATGATCAGTAAAGAGTGGATTAAAACCTCACATTGTCACCATAAAAATATATTCTTTTTGTGTGTACCTAATTTATGCAGCTCAGAAACATTCAGCCACAGGGATCAGAGGGAAAGTGGTTGTTTTTAATTTTCTTTGATATCTTCAAAGATAAGAAGGTCTCACCCCTCTGCTCTTTCCCCCTCTTCAGCAGCAGACAAAGAAGGTTAAATCTTATTAGCATGTCCTATACAGCTAGTTGTAACCTAAGTGACCTGTCATGGCACTAAATGCCTACCAGAACTTTTTCTGTACTTGCAAGATGGAAATTTTATGCATCAATGCTTTTATGCATGCATCTGATTTGGGAAGTTCACTGCTTTATGGATATGAACATTGTGATCATGTAAATTGATCTACATAATGGGATTTTGTGTGTGTGCGTGCATATATCTATATGGATATGGATGTATGCAAGTGTATTCTAAAAGGAAATATAATACATGAAATGTTAACTTTAATGATATGAAATGCATTAAATTCAAACTACCTTGCACGTGTATGCGGATGCATTATGTCTCTATCATTGTGCTCTGCAGGGATTTAAGGCAAAAAAGAAAACCATCATATACTTCGATGTGCCATGCTAAATAAGAATGCAACATGGTACTATGCTAAGCAACAAATATAATCCAAGAAAAACCAAGACTTATGAAGCGTTTAAGGACATCTCTTAGCAAAACTGCAACGAAATAAAATTTTATTCAGAAACATACAGACCCTCCTTTCAGGTACCCTGACTAAGCTCCTTTTGTCTCTAAACTACCATCTACTGATAACCATGAGTTCTGAATTGCAAGGTTCTGATAACCAAAAAGTACATCATGTTCTCAGCCTTCTTCCCTCCAAAATTCATTCACTGTTGTGTCTCATTATTTAAAGTTCTGATGGTAGATTCAGTCAGATAAGCCAAATGAGCTAAAGCATTAATTTTTTTTAAAAAACTTACCTTCCTCAGACAAGTCAATGCCTCAACACAGATCCTAATTAAGGTGATCTATGATAAAGCTTGTTTGGTAACCCTAAACCTTGAAATTAATTTCAGGCCAATGATACTCTAAGAGGGTTGTAGTTTGTGTATTTATCACCTTCAAAACTACATCTGTGTGCTTCTAAATAACCTAAATCAACCTGGTTGTTATTTTTTCAAAACTGGATTCAAATTGTCCTTTTTTCTATCTGTCATCCTTAACACTGAATACATACTCAATTCCTAGTTAATAATGATACCAATCCAGTTGATATTGTTAATTTTCCAAACAGGGCTTTATAGACTCTCTTGAACTATATGCCTACTTGCCACTTAAAGAAAAAACAATATAACATACAGGGAAAAATACAAAACAAAACTAAAATGAGCAGCTCCAGGTTCTGGTTCCAGACATGCCAATTATCTAAGCAGCAGAGTTATCAAAACAGTAATTCTATGGATTCAGTCTTGGCAATCTCGTTGCCATTTAATAAAGAATGATTTTGTGTCTAATCAGTTTGTTCAGTTGGCAAATATTTATTTCGTGTCTATCTAACTATGGAAAGCCAAAGATGAATGAAAATTTGTCTTTTCACCTAATTATTTTTTTCTAAGTTATATAGACTATCAACAAAAAACAAACAAAAACAAAGAACAGAAGCTAAACCCAATGGCATAGATGTGTTATGTTTGTAACATTGACTACATAGTCTACATAGAGAATATTTCAAACTTGAAACTGCATTTTGGGCATTGCTAGTATACTGGGCTGGGTAATACTCCTGAAAAAATTCACGCCCACATGGAACTTCAGAATGTGATTGGCCCTAAATTCAATGACTATCATCCTTACAATAAATTCATAGACAAATGCAGAGAAAAGAAGCTATGCGAAGATGAAGATGGAGATTGGAGTGATGCAGCTACAAGCGAAGAAACATCAAGAATTGTCAGGAGAGTAGAGAAGCCAGGCAAAGAGGCAAGGAAGGCTTCTTCCCTAGAACATTCCCCTGGAGGGCTTATGGCTCTGCTGACACCTTAGTTTGGGACTGCTAGCCTCTAGAACTGTAATATAATAAATTTCCATTTTCTAAAGTCATTCAGTTTGCGGTAATTTGTTATGTAAGCCCTGGGAAATTAATATAGTTGATAAGTGTCCTTATTTCTGAAAAATCAAGAATATATAACCTTACCCATAAAATATCTTGCCCAGAAACTTGAGATGCACAGAGTTTTAGTCTAATTTATGATTAACATAGTAAACATATCTTTCAAGATATTTATATAAAATAAATTTATTGTAAATGAAATTAATTTATTTTTCATTTAAAGATGTTTAGATGTTGATCATGTCTATTAGTCCAGAGGGACTAGGTCATGCTATAGTAGCAAATATCTCAGTGTTTTGAAAGGCCAAAAATTATGTTTTGCTTTTGATCCATCTCTATTTTGTGAAAATAGGTTGCTCTTCCCGGCTTTGTACTTATTCCTGAACCCTGTCTAAAAGATAGGCTACTGTCTGTGCCATTGTACAGGGAAAGGGAAAGAGGCCTGCAGGGTCTAGAATAGGGCCTCAGATATCTCACGTCCACTGCCAGGCTTTTGAACAGAACTAGACACATTACCCTACCTAACTGAGAAGTGACCAAGAAGAGCAATCTCACCCTGAGCCCAAAGGGGAAAGAGAAAAGCATGGAGCACAGCACATATGGACCCAGCATCATGCTCAGTGTCCTCACGGATTCTGAGAATATCTTATTTTACTTCTTCATATTTCCATCCTATAGAACATTGTGGTACTCCATACATCTTATTGGCTAACAGATGGATGTGTTGTATTTGTCAAGCTAACTAATCAAGAAACATATTTACAATCCCTGGATGAGATAGTTTCCTATTGTACATAGACTTGTAATTCTAGCTGCCCTCAAGATGAATTACATTTGGTAATATAGTGCCATTATAAGAAATATCAACAAGAATTCAGAATATTATAAAGAAATAGAACATGTAATGTAATCAAATTTGTATGGGTCCCCATTCTCTGAATTTATTGTTTAAAGTTTTGAATTTTTGAAATCTTATTTACCTAAAAATGAGAAAATTAGATGCATTTATAAAAACAGAAACAATATTATTATAGAGATACATGAAAAAATTAAATATACTGAGTTATACAGAAAAGAAAAAGCAAAAAGCTATCTTGATTGCCGTCTTTAATCTATGACTGTCTATGACCAGTGTTTCATTGAAAATGCTGTCTAGTTTTTTTGTTTGTTTTAGTTCTGTTTTGTTTTGTTTTTAACTCTAGAACACAGCATGGAGAAATATCTTTAAATGAATGCTTCCAAGTAGATGTACGGACAGGCTCTTACTTTTCAGGTGAAGGTCCTAATGAGAAAGTTGCAGCACCACAAGAATGAGGCACTTCCTAGAGTGGGCAACGTGGTTGGTAGAAATCTCACCAGTCTTTTGCCGGGAACTCTGCACTCCAATTGCTGAACTGTGTGCCAAAAGCTTCACTTGCCACTATTCTTTCAATCACACATGTCAGTTCTTTTTCTACCCCCAAGACCCATTCTATCTCATGAACTAACCAATTATGAGCTAAGTCCAAATCAGACAGGCACCTTTCCCTAAGAACTAATTCATGTCAAATTCTGAGTTTTAATTGGCCAATAATTTCCCAGTTAAGGTGATAGCTATTAAATAAAATTGACACATTTAAGTTTAAAGTTCTATGCCTTTTAGGAAAAAAAAATGCATGTATTGTTAAATGAAATTTTTAAGACTTTAAAGGAATAGGAGTGTAATTTGAAAATGATAAACAGAGAGGTAGGCAGATTTATGTGCACTGCCCTCTTGCATTATACCACATGACTGCCATCTTCCGTGTATCTAGGTAACATGTGGTCTTTCATTCTCCTTACATAATATGTTTTGAGCACCTCATGTACTTACCACATAGTAAGATAATGTTAAAAATGCTTTTTATATTGATATTTTCTGTTTGGCAATGAATGGTCAAAACAGTTGGGAGAACTGTAAATATTTTTGACAAGACAAATTTGTATACTGACACATTTTTATGCTGTGGTCCTAACTGAAGGAAGAAAATTATAATATTTTAGCATCTCCTTTTCTCTGTTTCTTCATTCTTTCCTTCCTTATTTTCATTCTATTTTCTTTCTTTCCTTCCTTCCTTCCTTTATCCCTTGCTTCCTTCCTCCCTATCTTCCTTTTCTTTTTCCTTCCTTTCTTCTTCACTCTCTCCCTCCCTTCTTTTCTGCTTTTCTTGTTTTATAAGGTATTTAGACCTGGAATTTTTACAGTCATTAAGGTCAAAGGAGCAAAACGCTGTGTTTAGCAGGGCAAACCAAGGGTACAACTTTTTAGGCCTCTATGCATATATCTATAAAAATAAAGGTTCATTTCATTAAAACTTGTGTTTCTCAGAATTCTCCTTCTCTTCATTTGAATAAAGAACAATATCTTTTAAAAATATAAAGTAAGAAGCAGGGCTGTTGTTTTGTTATCATCACAATAACATAAACCTTTACGGCAGTATCAGGGGAAAGTAGAACATCGGAGAATGGTGAGAGAGGGTTGAGAGGCCAGGTCTCTGGGAACCACTCTTTTCTCTGTCATTTACTGCTAAAATGACCTTTGTCAAGTCATTACAGTTCCCTGGGGCTCAGTTTCTGCCTTTTTCAATGGCTGGATGTAATGAAACTGCTATCAAAATAACTTGACTGAATATCACTTACAGGATATTTTATCCTGTTCACTCATTCCTGTATGAGAGAATAGGGAGCAGGGATAAGAGAAGAAATATATTAGACTAAAAAAATTTGCTTGTCTTCTTTATTCTGAAGTCATCGGTTTAGATGTTCAGATATATGCAACCTCTACACTCTTATGTAATTCCTGCCTCTTTACACTGTTTCAGTTAGTGATAATATTATCCTTCTTATTAGATCCTGTGATCAATAGGGTAAAGGCACACAGTGATAGAGGTGTAAATTCCCATTAATTTCATGTCATTAAAGCATAGTGATCTAATTCAAAAACAAGAATAAGGAGAAAGAGGAAGAAGAGGTGGATAAAGAGGAAAGGGGAGGAGGGGAAGCAGGAGGGAAATGGAAAAGGAAGGAGAATAAGGAAACAGCGGAAGAATCAGCAATGTGATATCTCACGAGCATCCAAAAGCCTCATGTGAAAGCTCAACAATAGAAACTTTTTTTCCTTTTTTTAATCTATAGGAAAAAAAAAATCCCACAAACTCTTAGTATCCCACTTAACACAAGTTTTATAACCTGTTTTTGTACTCAGAGGAAATTAAAATAAAAAAATAATCAGAAAGTTTTTAGACACTTTGAATGGGATAGGACTAATCTCAACCCAGTAAAAAATAGCAGGAGAGAAGTCTGAAAATTTTAAAAATGCACCCAGGGAGGACTGGGAATAAAGTGTGATTTAGTTTTGTGGATTTATTTATTAACATAGAATTCTTCACTATGTTCAAAGTATATGCAAGTCATTCTAAAAATGTATATAAATAGTAATAATGTAATCCTAACACTTTGGGAGGCCTAAATGGGAAGATTACTTGAAGTTAGGAGTTTGAGACCAAACTGAGCAACACAGTGAGACCCCACCTCTACAAAACAAACAAACAAACAAAAAGTATAAAAATTAGCCAGGTGTGGTGGCACGCACCTGTAGTCCCAGCTACTTGGGAGGCTGAGGTGGGAGGATTGCTTGGGTCCAGGAGTTTGAGGTTGCAATGAGCTATGATGATGCCATGGCACTCTAGCCCAGGGGACAGAGTGAGACCCTTTCTCAAAAACGAAAATAAAAAGAATGTCTAGAATGTAAGAAAAAATAAGAAAACATGAACATCAGGTCAGTTTATTCTTACTTCCACAGCCTTCTCATGGTGCAAAGATCAAGAGCAGTTGCATTTAGAAGTCACTGAATGAATCACTGCTAATAAGAAAGAAGGTACCATAAGCTGAATGGGAACCCATCAGCAAGTGTGGATCAAATATTTTGTAAGAGGCCATTAGTGGATAGAATATAGGGTTTGAATTAATTCAAAACAAACAAGAAAAAAGAAAATAAAATCTCTCTCATTGAAAACAGTTTACTATCCTCTGCCTTTAGATGTGATAACATTGTTACTAAATCTAATAAATGTCTATTAACATCTACTAAAATAATATCTTACTGATACATCTATTAAAATAGGTAATATAGGTCATGACCTTTAGAGTCTATGGACAGTGAGTGGCTCAAGGTGCAAGGGCTAACAATAATAAATAAAGGAGAGATTTGTGAGACAAACATCTAATTTGGGATAAGGATAAAATCAGTGGCTATCATGTTGGGAAGTCATTGCAATGCTAGTAGGAACTGTTTCAATACAAAAAGGGTTTTTCAGTTTGCTTTTTTTTTGCTTTTTGCTGGTGTGCATACACACACACATAAGCACTCACATCCATGCCATGCAATCTCAAGTGATTCTATCCTTGTTTAGGATGTTCACCACTGAGCTCATCTGGAATCAGCCTTGGCTCCTGTGATGAAATATTCTGGGCATAATAAGGCCAATAAAATCTGACATCTAGCTAGTCAGGCAAATCCTTCTCCTTTTTTGCATTTACTTAGAACCCCAAAAGGATCAGCACTGTAGGGATAGGGGAGAAATAGGTATATACACTTGCTTAATTAGAATCCATTTAAGCAATCCTTTAATATTGGGTTTTCTTAGATTTCTTCCCAACTCCTTCCCTCATATCTGAGACACAAGTGACTGTTTATTTTTGTTCAGCCAATTTTCGCAAAGAAGCAGCAGCAAAGTGGTATTTTGGTTTCCTTTTGTTTGTTTGCTCTTTTTGAATTTGTTGTTTACCTTGTAACAATCAGTGTGTGTATAAACCCATGTAAACTGAAACCAGGCTGTCCAGAGGTGCAGAAGCTGACTGGCAGTCTGACCTCCCTCACTAGCTGAATACTGACTCCAAGCACAAGTGATTCAATTTTGTGCCTCAGCAAAACCGCACATTACTGCATGCTATAGATGAGTGGGTTGTGCAAATTAGAATTTGGCTAGGAGGTAATTTTAAATACCAATGTTCAGACACCCACCTATGGTAAAAAACTAGATTCTTTAAAGTTGTGTCGTCAGTGTGTGTATGTATGTGTGCATGCGTGTTTGACAGGTGTTTGTCAACCCAGGATAAGAGAATCAGGGTGGAGAATCATAGAGCCGTAGATCCATATCTCTTCAAAGGTACCTACCAAATGTAAAAATCAGAGTCTGTCAATGTATGGATAAGAGATATATTGTAACTTTACCAAAAAGAAATGAAGAACGTGGAAATAATATTCTCTGAGAAAATAAACTTGCACAATAAATATTTTTCGTGCATAAATTGCCCCTTTATTTCTGTACAGAGTCAGATCATGTAGAAGCTTAAAGCCAGGCCAAACTTTTTCTTAGAATGCTCATCTGTGTCCATCCTCATACATGAAGAAATGAGTATCCAACACCCCTAAGTTCTTCACCACAGAATATGCCTCAATAACTATTCCCTGAAAATTTTTCAAAATTGGAATTACCAATCATTCACCTTAACCTGAGGAATGTTTTAGTAATGTGTCCAAAATTCCATACAGTTGAAGCCATTTTCCATAGAGCACTTACATTTCATTACATATTTGTCTTGTATTTATACTTGTGCACACAACATATGAGATACATGAGGCTCTGGGTATAATTTTGTTTTCCTACTCACTGATCTGCTAAGAGTGAATCTTTGCTCACATGGCAATAAAAGAGGATCTTCCCTGGGTAAATCTGGGTATCATGTCTTCTGGGGTCTTGTAATTCCTCCTGTGTCCTGCACAGGTTCTGTTCCTTCAAAGTTTTCTTGGTCAGCCAGCACCTTGACTCAAGATCATTATCTCCATTCCTGAGTTAGTCTCAGTCTCAGCTTCTGGGACTGAATTATGCACCTCAAAAATGCCATCTGACTTTGGTTTATCTAAGTGCAGCTACTCTCTCTAACCTCAGAGTCCTTGTGTGAGTGTTCGCTGTTGTGTCTGATAGTACTATAGGCATGAGAAGGATTATATTTGTTGGAGAGAATCATCCCCAATTCTGACCCAACCGAGCATTGATTCCCCTCCTAGAATACATCCCAACACTTACTTTGCCAACACAATTTTATATTCCTCTGGGAGCAGTATTCTATTGCCTACAATGGAGACTATAAAGGTTTCAGTGTCACTTGGAAATCACACCAACCTAGTTTAAGATTATCAAGTGATCAAACAATTATTTTAATACTTAAAAGCATCATTTCCACATCACTGGGGAAGTGGAGGAATGACATGTCAATAAATAGTAAATACTTTACAAATTCCCCCTTTGGTTATTTTGCCTTCAATACAAATAATCTTGTACATCCAGACTTTATTTAGTAGGAAAGTCACCTCTACCTCTATCATCTCTATCATCATCCCTCCAAAAGAGCAAATTTGAGACACGGTGCGGTCTGCCAGATGGTCACTTCCATTACTGTCTCTTCAGGCCACAGGTACAATATATCTATGTAACCAGTTCACGTGTTTGTATAAACACTTCAAAACGCCTAATCAATCACTTCTTCCCAACCAGCGCTTTTCTTAGGGAAGTATATGCTGCTAACCTAGTAGAGACTAGATGTAACTCCTTTCTTTCACGAGCTCAGGGTTTAATGGGCCAGACACAACAATGGCACAGGCCAGCAATTTCAAGGCGCTCTCATTACAACCCGGATCTGTGTTACAGAGAGTCAGAGGACACATGTCCTGCCTTTAAAGGCATGTTGTCTTATACAAAGCATTACAAACAATCAGGCACACCAGCTGACAGCTCTCTCTCAAGGCCAAAAAAGGTTATGTGAGTCTCCTAACTGCAAAACTCTGTGCGAGTAGAAATTTACAAGTTTCTATCTTCCAGAAAGTTAACTTCGGTAATAGTATGTTCCATTAAAATCTGAACAATAAGCTAGAACGTCATCTACGGTCTGTGAGGAAACGATCAAAGGCTTTCTGGACATTAATATCCTTTTAACTAAATTGATATCTAAGTAATATTTTATAAGTTGTATTGCTTTTCGAATGCCTCCATTCCTCAATTGCTGTCTGTATACATGCCAACTCCGACTCTCTCTGTGTATTTCTTGCAGATTCTTTCATAATCAGTTTCCTTGTTCTATGCTGGAAACCACAAGTGAGAGCTGGGACTAGTGAACTGTGCTTTAAGACCAGGAAGCTCTATCAGGAAATGCAATCTATCCTCCATAGACATAATATCTGTGGAGGTGAAACAAAACAGTGTTCACTGAATCAACACTAACCACGGCATAGCCCGCACTGGGGATGCAGAGACACATTATGACAAAAGCTAAGGAGCATAAAACCACTGATCCTGCAGTTGCAGGGTCATAAAATCTTGTTTTCTATCTGAAAAGCATTTAATAGTGGATGTTTTAAATGCCTTGACTTAGAAAAAAGCCTGGGTGTAAGGGATTAAATGATTCCATCTTGAAAAATACGGAGAATCATCATGTTGGAGAGAGTAGATGGTCTTCCTACCATTCCAATACCCAACTTCAAACAAGTGCAGCGAGTTTTGACAATTTGACAGTGGACAGATAAAAAGGCATTTCACTCTTAATTCTAAACAGAATCAGGAACCTCAAGATGAACACAGGGCTCTTTTATGAATCAAATATAAATTCCCACCGCTTGATTTCCACTGGGGTTGAGAAGATGGGACCAGACTGGTCACCTAGAGTGTGCCATGTCTGCAGGTAAGAGGCAGAATTTAATGAAATGTTCTTAAAGGAGTACAGAGTTCAGGCTCATGAGAGACGATGTATCACTTTCATAAAGAGAGTAGATGGAGGGTAACATTTAGAACGTCTATGAGTTTTTTGGTACATGGGAAAATGTGTTCTAACCTTAAAATTACTACCTAGAACATGCATCAAAGCAATGAGATGATGCTGTATTTAAATTCGTTAAATACATAATGACAGCATATATAAGATCACCATCATCGTATATAGGTTTTTACATTAAAAAAAACTTCCCTTAACAATTAGTCTATTTCTTAGATGTATTTCTCTACATTTGAGTAGAGAGTTCGAACTATCATCAAGAACATTTAGGTTAAATTTTTTTTTCTCAATCTATGGAAAAAAAATAGAAAAGGACTGGGATGTAATGGACAGGGCATAGGACTAGGAAACATGATGTTGAAGTTTTCCTTCTGGATCTTTCACTTAGATTTAAATATTACTTGCCTTCGTTCCCTAATATATAAAGGAAATGCTAATACCCATTTTATCTACAGATGTTAAAATAATGAAAATAAAATGGGGGAAACCAAATTTTTAGCAAAATCATAAAAGTGCTGTTCAGTATGAAATTTACTTACACATAATTCTGGGCTCCTCTTTTATCCTATTAATACATTGGCTTCCCTCGCAAAGTCATTCGCGCCCATGGCTTCAATCACTGCAAGTATTCTGAGAACTCCTCAGGTTCCTTCGAAACAGACCCCTCGTTAGACACAAATACCCGACTCCCTACTCCAGAGCTCTGTCTCAATTTCAGAGTGCTTAACACTGTACTTACCCAGCTCTTTAAACCTGCCAGGGTTTAGTGACTCCCACTCATGGTAAGATGGGGCTGAGAGGGAAAGTTGATGTAAACATTAAGTAGGGGTCTTAAATTTAATTTAATTATTTAATCTAATTTTTTTCTAAAGACAAAGATTTGACATCACCTTTCAAGATAATCTAATTTGTGGGGATTGGAGTGGAATAGGGAGACTTTTGGTTACATTAAAGAGAGGCAAACATCCTACTGTCAAAGGAAGAATGGAGCAAAATTTGTCCTGCTTTACTGTAAAATAGTGTCTTCATTCTGGGCTGAGTTGTATTGCTGAATATTTGCATTTGGTCTTAAGACAACTGTTTATTCTCTGGGTCCAGATGCTATGCAGGGAAAATATACTAGAACACCCACCTGTCTTGAGGAAAGCAATTGACTTCAGAACTACAGGAAGAGGCCTGCAAGAAGTGGGCTAGAGATGGGGCTGGAGACCCCACATATAATTCGTTCCAAATAAGGAGTCTCACTCTGTTGGGATATGAGGTGAGATGGCTTTATTTTTTCTAATCATTGTCTCACACTGTGCTAGGTTGCAACTTCTTCCTTGTCTTTTCTAACTTTTAACAATATTCTGGGAAGATTCCATAACTTCTCAGCTATTTCAGATATTAAAATCAGTGAGTCCACATAAAAAGCTCCAATTTGTACCTGACTCTAACCTCTCCCCTCTGCCGTTGCTGCCTTCAGGGCTGGTTGGCACCTTTCACTTCCTTGCACTTGTTCTTCTCTTAAGCTTGAACTCCTCAAGAGCTAGGGGCAGAGCAAAGGAATGAAAATTATCCCCTATAGCTTACTGGGGATAATTTTAATCTTTTTACTTGCTTCTTGCAACTTGGAAGCATTCACTTAGTGGGCAGCTCTGTTGCACAGGCATCAGGCACGATGCCTCAAGCCCAGCCCACTTGACCTAGAGGAAGTTTATCTTTGTCAAGCCAACTGGTATGAGTCGTGCTTGCTGCTTTCTTTCTCTACTGGCATCTTTACTCCAGTTGGCTTTTCTACCACTGGGTAGATAATCAATTTGCCTATGCAGACATCCAACTTAGACATGAGATTCAGTCTCCCCTTCTCATCAGCACATCTCATCTTCACCTAAGATTTTCCTGGACCTCCATGTATGCAATTGAACAAGGCACTCCTCACAAAAATCCATGGCTCTTCCTCATCACAATGCTCATGCCCACAGCCTAGGTGAGATGAGGGCAGAGTGTTCCGTGGATGTGCATTCTACTAGGGTCACCCATGCTTAATCTTTACAAACTCGGAAGAAGCTCCATCTTCAATTTTGGGTGGCTTTCTTTAGATTGTGGACTTCTTAGTACATTTTTGTTTTCAGATGTATAAAGTACTTGTGTCTCACATAAATAGCTTCTACATACTAATACCTCTTGCCTTCTCATTAATCCAATTTCCACAAAGCCACGGAATCCCATACATTATGCTATTGAGCCCTGAAAAATTGGGGTACTCCTCCCACCTCTCTGGGAAATGTCACTTTTGTTTTCTTCTGTTTCTTTTTTATGTTCTATCAGAGCAAGAAAGTGAGAATGACAGCGAGAACGAGAGAGAGAAGGAGAGAGATTTTTTTAAAATTTGTTTATCCTATGCAGTATGCTTTTTTGCCCCAAACTCTCCTCCTTGACATGTACTAGTCCCAGCCATCTCCACCCACTATTGTCACTATATAATGTTCGCCACAGCTTCTAGCTGTGGTCAAGGTGAGGTCCTCATAGGCAACGAGTTGTAACTGACCGATGCCTGATTTACTCCCACCCATTTGTAAGTTTCAAGATAGAGAACATTTGTTAAAGGACATTTCTTAAGGTGCTTCTCTGTCTTTGTGATTAAGTTAGTTTGCTCTCTTTGCCCTTTCATAACTCTCATTATACTTGAAATTACTGACTACATTCGCTGTTAAATTATATAGTTCTTGAGGACAGGGGTCAATCTCATGGAGGTATCTCGTTCACTCATATATCCTTAGTACCTAATGCATTTCTCTAACAGCTACTTATTTATTAAGTTAATTGATAAATGTACAGAGAATGGAAATACTGTCATTAATTTTTATTAGATTTAGCAAATGATTGTTCAACCCTTCATTTGAATCTGCCCTTGGGGCTATCAAGAACCTTATTGACTCCATCCTTCCCACCTCTATTGATTTGTCTGCGTATTCTTGGTTTCTATCCATATCACAGTTTGTTTGAGACTGTCACTGTATCTTCAATTCTATCTGTACTCGAAAGGCTAGTGAAAAATGTATATTTTAAAAATCAAAAAAAGTGATTTACATAGAATCTTTAAAGTCAAAAACTTAAAAACAAAATAGAGCTCTGAACTCCTAATATCGTCCACATTTTAATTTTAACATTTCCTGCAGTGAGCACTTACGTGGTCTATTCAGGGCAGTTTAAATGGCCAACCCTAATGTCAGTCGCAGTATCTAAGAAAAAATCCTAGGTTTTGAGATTTCTTCATACATATGCTTGTTTGGTTTTTACTCTTTACTTACAATGGAACAGTTTATTTTTCTTATTGCTTCCAACTTAAAAAAAACTGAGGTTGTAGAGAAAGAAGATAGATATTAGCACATTTATGCAGAAAGAAACATTGGTGATGCCCAAACATCTCCCACTGGGCGGCCTGTCACTTAGGCCTGCTCTCTGGACCCTGCCTATTGACACAGCCCTGACAGGGCTTGGCTCTTCCTATCCTTCCACTATCCTATCAAATTACCCCACTTGGTATACTAGTCCCCTTGTAGTTGCCTGCTAATGGTAAAAAGCCAAACCCTATTACTGAGGAAACTGTCAAAGGCCAAATATATCAGCCCCCTATTTTACAGAGCCAAGACTCAAGATCCCCAGGGCAATCCACCTGTATTCACAATTAGGTGGAGGAAGAGGCAAGCCGTCTAGAATACATGGATCTTCACAGCCTGTCCAGGGCTCTTTCTACTACAAAACAAGTGCACATTGAACTCAGCATTCTGGAAATAATCTACTGTACTTATTATGTAACTAACTTGCAGACTACAATGAAAGGATTTGGAGCATGTCTTTATGGATACTCAACTCCCACTAAGTGGTCGATTTCATCAATAAATATATATAAGCAAAATGAGAATTAAAACTGTGAAAATGTCCAATTTTATAATCTTTGCAGACAATGCAACTGAATAATTTCAGGTAAAATCAAGCAAAATAATACAATAAAGTCAACTTTTCACCCCACTCAGGTTGGTGATTTTGGGTTTTGGTTTTTGAGTTTTGATTCGTTGCATTTTGATTTGCCCTGTCTTCAAAGTGTTCAATCCCCTGCCCCCATTTGGTCTTCAGAGAAACCATCAGAATGCAGCCGCAGCCTTCTCCCCCATCTCTCTTGCTGCTGCCATCCCACAAAGGGAATCATTCCCAAACTGTCAGAGAAATCCCTCCTCCCACAAATGGTGGCTGGGCATACTTCTCTGAAGTTCTGTGGAAGTGGTCAGCTGCTGTCAATAAGGATTATCTGGTCTCTGAATAATCAGGAGCAAAAATCAAAGTAGGAGCAGAAAAGACAGATCCTCCCCAACAAGCCTACGCGGGAAAAGGAAATATGTCCTGTAGCTTTCTTTCATCTTTGCAGCCACACCCACACGTGGAGAGTCAGCTGCATCAGCACAGTCATCTTCAAAGGCAGAGGACGGGGAAGTAAGAGGAGGGAAAAAAGGAAAAAAAAAAAAAAACTTAATGACTAATTGGCAAACCATCTGTCTATATGTGTTGTCTCTCTATGTTACCTTCACTATTTTCTTTTCAAGTTCTCATTGATCTAAGCCTGAAGACATTAAAGTGTGTAATATATTCTGGTCTGTTCCCCAGCAAAGCTCTCCTAGTGGATGAGGGATGGGGAGCCTGTAGCCCACACCCTTAGCTTGTCAATAAGGACAACTGAGACCCACAAATTTAAGAGACTTGGCCAGGATCATGTAGCTCCTTGGAAAGAGAGCCAAGTCAAAATACTTGTTATTCTGTCTCCTTCCTTATTCAGCATTCTTGCTAAGGCAATATCTTATTAAAAAAGTATCTTTCTTTTACTATTTTATACCTTTTATAGAGGCCTTCCCCAGTTTCCTAACTTTGTATCAGGAGCCTTGATTTTTATCCTTTCCTATCAAAACTTGCAATTGGAAAATGTTTTGTATCTGTCTTTTACCACTTAAGATGAATGAGAATCCTTGCACCACCTCCTCTGAGGGTGTATTCATGTTCAGCCATATATTCTGAGTTGTGGAATGGAAAACATGAGTCCCTGTTAAAGGATTTGGCACCAGGGCAGATTAGAGATAGAAATAGGATAATTTTTGACACTCTAGTCTTTGAGCTACTATCTGCTGCTAATGATACAAAATGCACACATTAGAAAACTACGTGGGGAATTGGTGGATAATTACAAGATGAGGAAGTTCGGTTTTGTAAGGTGGTAACCTCCTGGAAGATTCCTTCATTGCAGAAGAGCATTTGCCAGTATCGATGTAGAGTATTTCTGCTTTTCCAGAGGAGACAGTAAAAGGTGTCTTTCTTTTTCTTTTCTTTTTTTCTAAACAAAATAATTCTGAATAAATGTATCTTCACTGTCATTGCTGCCGTATCAATTTTCGGGGTCTCTTTACTTTGCTTCAGACCTCCTGGGGACTCAGAAGAGGGAACATCTGTTTGTCTATTTTGCTCTCTTTTGCAGAACTTTCTAAATAAGGAAGAAGCTAAATTTTTAATGTTCCCAAAGCTCTGTGTGTGAAACGATGATATTGGGTTGCAATTGAAGAAGAGTTTTAAGACAGGCAATTTTATACCAACTTACATAATGCATGCCAAAGTGTGAGGCTGTTATGGAATCGCATCTGCAATTGTAAGCTGCATAATACAGCAATAGTATTTGAATATTATCAGATTGTAAATCGTGGAAATGCGGTATTAAGTGTTTGTGAGGAGTGAATTATGCCCTCTTATATCGCAGAGACCCTGGGAGCAGTGGAAGCAGCCGGTGAATGGCGGGTTTCTCTGATTTATTGGCAGGGCTAGTTGACTGGGATTATGCTTATTTTTATGTGTGGCACCATTATCAGTTCTGAGGCTCCACTCTGAAGAGGACACACACAGTGAAGACGGATAATGGCTGCATTCATCCCCTCTTGCGTGCCACAGCACCTGGAACATCCAGTCTTATTTGCCTTTCTTTGGAAGGAAATCAGAAATCTAGAGAAATATATAAAGAATGAAAACAAATCTCTAGAGATGGGGGGAGATGAGTAGGAGAGTTTGGGAAAGGTGGAGATGTGGAAAAGGAAGACTAAAGAGGGAAAGGATCAGGGATTGTAAATACCTTGAAGGTAGCATTATAAATGAAGGGTGGAAATTATTCATGATCTCTGATGATGGCAGGAGTAGGTACAATGGCCAGGAGCTAAGGACAAAAGAAGCTTGCTCCGTATAGTAAAATTTTATAGCAGTAAGAATGACAGGGCAGAGAAATAGGTTCCCAAGAGTCACTGAAGATATCCAAGGAATAAGTTGGATAAAACATTAGTAGGATTGATGTCATGAGGAGAGCAGAACATGTGCAATAAGCAGTGGTGGGTGTACCAATTTCTAGAGATTTTGATGGTAAATGTAAACATTTTTCCCATTGAATGCAGTTTTACTAATATGAATGACAAAATCTTTACTCTCATGTGACAGTGTCATATTTGAGAATCAAAACCTCCAATTACATTGGCAGCTAGAAGGTAACTGTCAACAGGTATCATGACCTTTCCTTGCCCTAGGAAATGTCCTTATTTCTGACTTTGAAACCCTGATGGAGAGAATGTATGAGTTACATTAAGCTGATGGGTTAGGGAAAGTTCTTTTGAAGGGAATTAGCTCTAAAGGACAGTGGACATAGGGTATATTTAACATTATTTACTCATTCTTTATAACATGATTATTCTAAAAAGGATTTGGTTCAGTAATTTAGGATTCAAATAAAGAGAAGGAAGGAAGATGACTATTCCAGCTGGGTGGGCTTCATGAATTTTTCAAATGTTTCCCAACTGGATACAGCAGTAGAAATGGTAATATTTACAGCCCAACAGTTCTCAGGTTAGAGGGTTGAGACACCAACGTTGCAAGCGTTGATGGTTGTTCTCAACTGATGATTTGATAGAAACATTACATTGACAAGTGATATAAATATGAAAGCAACAGAGATGTCCCCACATCGATATGTAGAGTGCTACATCTAGTTTCTACTCTACAAATTCAAAGGAGAAGATGGCACACAAAAACCACTCTCCTCCTTTCCATCCTCAACTCATAGCATCAATAGAAAATGCGTTATAAAAAAAGGAACACGCGGCCACGTTGGAGTAACATCTTCGTTGGTTTAGGAACCATAACTAATATCTAAAATAGGGAAGACAACCTGAGCTGGACTAGAAACTGCTACAAAAATTCGAAGTGGCTTTATAAATGTTGTGGTTTATCATATTTATAAATGTTATAAAAAGAGCAGGGTGCAGCTGAGGCCATGAAAGGGAATTAGTTTTGGTGACATAGCTGAGATCTTCTGCATCTCTTCTCACCTCAAATCTTTGTCCAACTGGTGAACCACAGTGATGCTTGGGCCCAGACAAACATAATGTATGTGAGCACTTAGGGTGAAGAGCAAGGTAATGACTTGGATGAATGTTAAAGTTCAGAGAAAATAGGGCAACTCAACACATAGAAGATAAACTAGCAGAATATTCCAGGAAGCTAAAATTCCACCTCTCCTTCATTGTAACTCTACCCAGAAATCACTATAAACCACAGTGATGTGACCTGGCCCACAGCTCACAGAGTCTGTGCAAACACACACAGCATCACCAAAAAGGTAACAGTGAATCAAAATACAAAGAAAAACACACAAGCAAGCATAATCCATATCTGGGGAAAGCCACACCATGAGGGAAAAAACTTGGCAAATAGAAGAACATGTACTTACAGAAACAGTAAATAGAACAAGCAATGCATTAGAGTAGATATTACATGTATCCTCTGAGAGACACAAGAGGATATTATGATTATTTTTTAAGAAAGATTAGACTTGACAACTTGGGAAGTGAAAAGTTAATTTTTGAAATAAAGTAAATAGGAAAGTTGAATAGTGGACTATAAAAATACAAAAGAGTTAGAGTGTGTTTAGCAGTAAGGTGCAACTGAGGAGGTGCCTCCATGCTCATTGAGCATAAACAAAAACAATATGAAAGTGCATGCACAGAAATTTGGAAATTACATGTCATATAATGTCAAATAATATTCTACAAAGAGATAATAGGGAAATGGAAGGAGAAGTAGGCAAAGACAAAAAATTTCAAAATTCCTACTACTGAAGAAGGATATGCATTTCTAGAATGAAAGGGCTCACTAAATGTTAAGTGGTATTTAAAAAAAAATAAAAACTACACATAGAAAAATCATGGTGAAATTAAAAAACTCCAAAGATAAAGAGAACCTTCTTAGAGGGTCTTAAGAGAAAGAAAGGTATAAAAGTGATTTCAAACAAAGCAATCTAGTTAGAACTTGGATTCTCACCAGTAATATTGGACGCAAGAATCCCACTTCCCTCAAGTTTCTAGGGGAAAATTATGTTGAGCACTATTTTTAATTTTTGAGGACAAAATAAAGACATTTCTAACTTTTTTGGACATAGATATTTTATCACCTATAATGCAAGTCTGAAAGAATTGCTAGAGCATACATTCCAGGAAGTAAAATAAATGAATCCTAGAGAATAAAATAGAGTTTAAGAAACAGCAGTGAGCAAAGAAATCAATAAAATATATTGCTATGTCTAAATAAGCATTGATTGCAAAATATCAACCTGAACCTAGAATCACATATGATATTGATGTTAGATAACATCACTGGATATGCGACAGAGAATGACTTACTAATGAATAGTTATTTACACTTTTAAAATTTTTCTTGTCTTTTTATTTATTCATGGTCTTAAATATTGTCTTATTTTCTCCTGCTCTGGGCATGGGATGCTAAGGAGATCCTTACTTACCTGAAATCCTGTTGCCTGTATCATCCCGTTATATTTTTCAGATGTTTCATTTACTCTTATTTATTTGTGTTATAACACCAAATAGATTATAAACTACTTAAGGAAAGCAAGTTTATGAATTTATTAATTTAGTAGATGAGATGGCCAACCTTTTGAAGGTGTTAGTTATATAATTAAAAGAATTAGTGTGGCTTTCTGTCCTGGTTGATATAGCAGACACCAAAGAATTAGGTAGAAAGCAGAGATAATAAGGCTAAGACAGAACATACAAGTAAGTCATGTTTTCATAAAATAATTTTTCTGTATGGTGCTGAGGAAAAAACAGCACTTAGAATACAAAAAACTCTTCTATCTTCATAGGCCTATCTTAGTTGCCTAGGAGAGTTATCTGCTGCAGACTCATACGCAAAAATTAGACCTTAGGAGAAATCTCAACTCTACCTGTTAAAAATTCTATGTTGTGACACAGTAGAAATAATGCAATTAAATAACAGGAAATATTAGAGACGAAAACAAACAAACAAACCAAAAAATAGAATATGTTCATTGTTGTATAAGCAACAAGTAGGCATTAAAGGATGCTAAGAAAATCCCAATAAATCAGATAGTAAAATTTAAATAAGAAAACGGATGGTGAAGAGCACTTAATAAAGATAGGAATTCAAAGGTTAGTAACTACAATAAAGATACAAACCTTTCTAAATACCATATAAAATATTTTTTAAAATAAAGAAATAATATGTGCATTATGTAAAGAAGGAAATATAGGAAATATAAAAAGTATGTAATGACAAAATATGACAGAATTGAGATCAAACCAATCAACCATATATCAATTAATATGAGTGAATTCAAATCATCTAATAAATTAGTATATAAAAATTTGCTATTGGTTCACAAAACAAGACCTAACTATATGGTTTATAACAGAAAGACACCTAAACTAAAGAGACTCAGAAACACTTCAACAAAGGATGGGACAGAGAAGTACCATAGAAATGGAAACACAGAGATAGAGCAGTAGTAGTAATTCTGATATTAGGCAAAGGAGAATTCAAAACCAAAACCATGAAATGCAAAAAGAAGACTACATTTTAATGCTAACAACTACAATTCACGGTGAACACATAATATTTATGAGTATTTATGACATCAAGTAACATAGTAACCACTGTTATGAAACAAAACGTGCAGGAAATGCAAGGAGACATAAAAAGTAACACCCTAATAATAGGATGCATTTGGTCATCATCCTGGGATAAGATGAAGTAGACAAAAAATAAATAAGGAGATAGAAGATCAAAACAATGTAATCAATAAGATAGATCTTACAGTTATGTACTGAACTTTACACCCTATAATAGTGAATAGAGATTCTTCTCCAGCACCCATGACACACGCCCCCAAAATGGGCATAAACTGATAATTTCCATAAAGTAGAAATAAAACCAATAGTTTGATCAAAATGCAGTAAAACTAGAAATTATCAACAATGATGACACATAGAAATCAACAAAAACTTCTTCCATGTGGAAGATTAAAAGGTCTTCTATAAACTCTTTAGCAAAAAGAGAAGAAATAAACTGAAATTGCAAACTTTCACAGAAAAAGAATGACAATAAAACACTGCACATCATAACGTATGGGATGCAATTAGAGCAGTGATCAGAGGAAAATTCATAGCATTGAACCTTTCTGTTAGTAACAATGAAGGAATGAAACAAATGACATAAATTCCCAGCTCAGAAAACTAGAAAAAGAAAAACTAAGCAAACGTAAAGAAAGTATAAGGAAGAAAAGAATAAAGATAAAAGAATAAATTAAAGAGGAGAATAAAGAAATAGATCAAATGAATAAATCACAAATTTATTTTTTTTAAATTAACAAAATAGACAAACCACTACTAACAATCAACAAATAAAGGGAGAAAGAAAAAATATACAAGATGACATATGTGAAGAGGAAAATGGTCATTGAAACAAACAGATTTTTAAAAAATCGTAAGAAACTACATTATATAACTTCATGCAATAAATTAGAAAACCTAGATCAAATGGTGCTCAGGAGAAACACATGATGTGTAAAAGATAAGGGATGTTATGGTCAAGAAAGATGCTATTAAATATAACAAATACACATCAGGAAATAAACTTAAGGCATACTACTGTCCTTTATGATATTTTCCTGAAATGTGAATGTATAAATGTATATTAATCAGGGAAGCAATTGCACACTCACAACTAACACACACACACACACAAACACTAGAATGAAGATCAGCCTATAATCCCGTCTGGACTCTGAAAATCTATTTGACCCTTTGCACGCTGCATAGTAGCCTTTCATTTCCCCTTCACCTTTATACTGTGAGATGAATGAATTAATACACAGGCAATTGTGGCGAAGACCTATTGAAGAATGAGATGGATTCACCTTGCAAATATGGAAAGCATTAATGACCACTTATGTGAAATTCCCCAAAGGCTGTTCATTAAGCCCAAATTAGGCTTCCTGCTGTGGCTCTTCTGAAAGAGATGACAGGC